>JAIUZE010026835.1:0-23839 GCA_022085475.1 Heliosperma pusillum | reverse complement strand
ATCACCCAACTCCATACTCACCTTCACTACACTACCCACCCTAATCTAAACCCTTAGCTCTCTTTTTCACCATGTCTGCGGCACGAAAAAGAGCGAGAAGTGGAGAGCTAGCGAACGCCCAAGCGGCATTGGTGGCGGGAGCGGTCAGCAATGCGAGTCTCGACCCCGACTTTCCGGGTCTCGAATTTGCCTCCGTACCCCAAAAAGGTAAATTCGTTTTGTTTAAAAAACGCCCCCTCCACAACACTCATTTTATTTATCGCGCTTCTATGCGAGCTCTAGGGTTAGATAAAATTACCTTTGATTTGTTTATCGGGGTGGGTATGAAGCGGATGTACGACATCCATGAAAAAACCTCCCCCCGCGTCACTTGGGAATTTTTGAGCACTTAAATGTTGTCAAAGACAGAAATTCTAAGGTAGAATCCTTGAAATTCCGGCTTCTCAACTGGGATTATAACCTCTCCTTGGAAGAATTCGCTAGACACTTTGAGCTTGACCTGACCCCCTCCCATAAACCACCTGAGGACTATGACTTGGGGAGGGTTTAGAAGGCCATATCGGGAATAGATGAGGCGAAGGGGGTGAACAGACCGGCCAATGCGGTTCACAATGCCGCCATCCGCATTTGGCACCGCTTTATGGGTTTCACTATTTTTGGGCGGGATGAGCCGCATAATTTTCAAACCCCGGACCTTGAAATTCTAGGGTCCTACCTCTTCACCCGACCCCATGCTTTCAAAGCTTACATTGCTCACCATTTCTCCGTGCATTTGGCCCGTCTTAGCAACTCACCGGCGGGTACCTCGGCGATCGTGGTGGGTGGCATCATAACCTACCTTTCCAAATGCCTCACCCGGACTTTGCCCGGCGTTACCTTTCTCACCGGGGACACTTACTTGACCTCCGACTACATTCAATACTCTTTAAAGTGGATCAAGAAAAACCCCTTTGATGATAAAAACTATTGGCAAGTCAAGTTGGGCGGGGTAGAGAGAAATTCGGTCCCGCTTCCCAATGCTCTAAAGATGAAAATTGAGAGGGATTCTCCTCACTTCCTTCTCGAAATAGAGGCGGAACCGGAACAAGAGCCCGACACAACCGAGGGCCCCCGAGTTTTCGGCCATGATCGACAACGGCCCACTACCTCCTCCTTACAATACAACCAACCACCACCCTTCTTCCAAACCGGTACTCATTTTGGGGCCTTTCAACAAGGCCAAGTCTCTAATAGCCAACCTCCGCAACAATTCCCACTTCCCGACTCACTTGTTAAGTTCATGGCGAATGTGAACTTGGGCCTACAAGCGGCCGTCGAGGATAGGCAAGAGCTTCAGCGGAAGATCGATAGGGTCTACTACGACCAATCGGTGGCTCAATTCCCCGTTTACGATGATTTTATGAGACGGGGATACAACCACTCATTTGGCCTTCACCCTCACTTCTACCTTCCTCCCGATGGAGGTTATGCGACCCCTGACGGCTCCGTAGTCTACGGTGACATTCGTGTCACCCAAGATTATTGGAGTGATACTATCTTCCCGCCCCCACCCACACATGACGAGGGCAATGATGCCCATTGGTACGGGGCCCCTCCACACACCTCGGGGGAGGTGTTCATCACGACAGATGGATCGGTGGTAGGTGAAGACCCGACTTTGAGTGGTGCCTTCCTTGGCAAACCCTCCATGCCTTTGAGCACGGGTGACGAAGAGGGAGGGAACACCGAGTCCGGTGGAGAGTCCGAGTGAAGAAGGTTGGTGATGCTCCCATTCCAAAATCCAAAATGACAAGTATGATCCCTAAATCCAAATCTTTTCATGCATTTTACATTTCCGCATGCATTTAGTTACTTGTAATTTATTTTCGATTAGGACATCTAGTTGTATTCATTTACGTTGCATTAGAATTTAATTATGTAATCTATCGTCACATATAGGATTTACATCCATGTAGTGTAGTTCAGATGCCTTTCTTATTTTTGAAAAAAAAAAGAGAAAAAACCAAAAACATGTTATTTATTTTTCAAAAAAATCCTCAAAAAGAACAAAAACACGTTCATTTGATTTACTCATTCTCCTCCTAGCGCTTGGACATTGACGACAATGTTTGGTTTAAGTGTGGGGAGGGAAATATCCATTTTTGTACATATTTGTAAATTTTTGTATATGCGTGATGAAAAATTTCAAAGAAAATTTTAAAAAAATTGAAAAATCTTCAAAAAAAACCAAAAATATTGCATTGTATATATTTGTTTTTATCTAACAAGTGATGTAGGGACACATGGAGCATTTGAAACAATAGGAGAATAGAAGACCGCTTGGTATAATCTTTCCAACTATTTTCTCCTTTTTCCGCTCTTTTCGCTTATTTTGATTAATATGGAGGAGAACAGGAAATTGTTGATGAGGATGTTCCTTGGGAACTTGATGTGTGTTGCTTATGTGCTGCTATTTTAGACAGCGTTGCATATCTATTTGATTGTTATTAGGAATTAGAATTACATTCCGTCACATGTGAATAATTGTTTGTCGTTTTAATTGTTTGTCGTTTTAATTTTGAACAAAATGTGGTCTAGAAAGGGAACATGATACCCCAATGATGAGATTGTCTCAACCGTGTCTCCCCCCTTCTAGTGGCTTGCACCTCTTTGACTCCCTTGTTAGACACCCGGGGAGTAGAGTTAACCCAAAGGCCATGGACCGCCTTGTGAGACCACATAGACCGTACACTACTACAAAAACAGGCTATGACAACGGTTAAAAACCGTTGTAATATTAAAAAGCGGACGTTGTTAAAGCCTCCGTTGTTAAAGGTTTTAACAACGGTGCCGATTTAATACAAATACCGTTGTGAATAGTTTTAACAACGGTAATAAGTCGTTGTTATTACTAGATAACTGTTGTTAAAACGTGTGAATAATTATGGTGGGAAAGATACGAGAACGGTTCTATGAAATTAAACCGTTGTTAAAGGTATGATTAATTTTGGTGGGAAGGATTATAACAACGCTTTAATTTTTCAAACCCGTTGTGAATATTGTTAATTACAACGGAGTATAATAAAGAAGCCGTTGTGGAAAGTTTTAATAACAACAGGTATTCTATAATACACCGTTGTTAAAGGTATGATAAGTTTTGGTAGGAAATATGTTACAACGCTTTTAATGAATTTTGAAAAACCGTTGTTATTATTTTTATTATTGTTTTTGAAAAAATTGAAATTTGTTCCCATGCCACCAGTTAAAATCCTGCATAAATCAGCAGCAGTACGCAGCATAAACCAATTTCAGAAGCAGCAAAATGATATATCTATATATAAATCAGAGCAATTCATGTACATGGCAATTCATGTACAGCAGCAGCAAGATGATATATACAACCAAAATGATCTCTTTCAGAGCAATTCATACTTACAACTCGCTCTAATTAATGACTTCTACATACAAATTAAAGTTCCCTATCTGCTTCCAAAATAATCTAAGTTTCATTTATTCTTTGTTTGTTCATCAAGGACGTATTTGCCCAACAAGTCCCTTACCTCGTCTATATTGTGCTTAGTGTACTCAGGGACATGTGGCGTGTTGATTGAATACTGCGGATAAAACAAATAAAAGACATCGATCAGTAGGGTAACAACAGTATAGGCATATCATACATAATTAGCAACATCGATCATATATATATAGCAGAAAAGATATCAGCTCTAATGAAAAAAAGTAAATAATAGCTACATTAAACTACTAACTCTTTCTGGAATGCTGATATATCTTCGCCTAATAATCTCCAACATGAAACGACAAACGTAGTATCCACATTGGATGCTATCCGGCTGTTTAGGGACCTATTATTACATAATAAACGAAGAGACGAGAAGGCAATTACCAATTAGTTTAATGCGTAATTAAAAAAGACAGATGTATATGCGTAATTAGTTTAATGCACTTAATTATTAAGGTATATATTGTATTTGCGCGTACGTACCCCTGTTATCGTAATAAAAGTAGGGCCATCATCAGAATATTCTGTCGGTTGATCGCCGGTTGTTGCTCTTTTCTTCTCAAAGGCCCTTTAAAAAAGGAAAGAGGCCGAAAGTCACATAAACTTACTTAATAATAATAAATGAAACTTAATATTATGTGCCAAATCATCATCAGTATTATAAACTTACTTAATAATCAACTTCTTAAAGGTCTCGGATGGTTGTCCATGCAAAGAGTCCAACCAAAATACTTTCTTCGTGGTCGGATTGATCGCTGCTAGCACCCAATGTCTCCTAGAGATCGAGAGACACATCATTATTAACAAGCACAACATGCATCATAACCAAACATATAAAACTGCAATTGTATTTGGAATCGTAATATTAATTATATATTACCCGGCTTCATTATAAGGGGCAAAAATGAGCTTATTGTTTTTCGCCAACTCCCCAGCAATATAATTTACACGTTCTTCATACGAAAACATCTCGATATGCATAGATAAAACATTTGGGCACATGAATCCGTATTGAGGAAGTGGATTAATATTGGTCTCGGCGGGGATCACAACCGAGTTCAAGTACCTACATGCCGGTTTTAATTCCGATATTATAAACACTATATCTTACTTAGTCAGAATATTAGAATACTGCATGATTTAATTTATTAAGAAACTTACTTCATCCAAACATATAGGTGTTGGACATCAATCTCGTCAAGGCCAGCCCAAACGGCTAGCGTTTCCCAATCCAGCATTGCTTGGCGTTCTACCCCTACAATATCATTCTCGAGCGGAATAACTATTAATTGCTCGCTTGCTATGCGTCTCTCAGCCTCCTTATAAAGCTCCAGCATCGCCACCGTTCGTACTTTTTCCATGTAAACGTTCCCATGAAATTTAGTACTGGATAGACTCCTGACCTCTTTCAGCTTGGGGAAATGATGCGGTGTGCTACCTTTCACAACCTACATGTGGCTAACTAAATTAAGTTGCTCTTTCAATGATGAGGCGATAGTAGAACTTAAAATATAAAGAGAGTTGATTAAATACCTCATCAAGTTGTTGTATTGACGAGGTAGTAGAAAGATTATTGTCTATCGAGTTAGACTTATCCATGTTTTTTGTTACCTACAAAACAAAAATAAAACATAGTATAAATTTCACTATTTATGAAGGTGATGAACAAAGACAAAAGGCGGGTTAAATTAGATGTATTTTTCTAACCCCGTCTACATTCTGTTGAATTTTACAATCACGAGCCAAGAAAATGTGGCTTTGAGGCCATTGGACAAAACATTTAACCGCATCTGCCAGTATTACTATGTCGTCGCGGACTGGGACGGGCAGTTTACGGGTTCCATAGCCCTTCACGACTCCCACTATCCCCACTTTTGCATGCTTCGGCAAGAGTCGTACGCCATGAACCAAGATGGTTTCCGCTGAGTCCTTGGGCTTTGGGTATACGAAACCCCGAGCAACAATCACATTCTCTTTGAATGAAGGGTCGGCGAGACGAACAACTACCCGCCTTTTTGTGGCCTGAAGAATACACATTATTTACTAAATACCAAAATATAATAGATATCATAAATGATCTATATTGAGTATATAATGTAAAGTTAGTTACAAGTATTTATTGTTGGTGGGTAGGCTATTATACTTGAACATGTCCAGACCAGATTTAGCACTGACAGCATATACTAACTTCTTATATTCTACATACCTCCTTATTGTCACCCGTCTTCTCAGCCGGCTCCTCAAGTTGCGTCCCCTTTTCAGAGTTATTTACCTTATAAAATTAATTAACCAATCAAAGGCATGCAATGGCTGCTGGAAAGAACAAATGCAGAGGTTCAAAATGGTTAAGTCGTATTTACCTTATCGGCTTGAGGTATCAAAACCTCAGCAGCATTAGGTACCTCACCCGTCTCCTCAAGTTGCGTCCCCTTTTCCGACTCATTTACCTAATAAAATAAACCAATCAAAGGCATGGCTGCTAGAAAGAACAAATGCAGAAAAAAAAAATCATATTTACCTTATCGGCTTGAGGTATTAAAACCTCGACAGCAGTAGGTACCTCACCCATCTTCTCAGCCGTCTCCTCATGTATTGGCAAGGTAGTAGTGTCTGCCTCTTGGCAAATCTGTTGCACTACCTCACCCTTTTTAATGACATCCTCCATCATCTTCAATTCTTCTTCGGAAGGCTTGCCTCCAGAATTCATCTTCAGTATCACGGAGGCCAATAACTGAACCTGCACGCCCAAAATGTAGAATCAGCAATTTGTTAAAACAATAACATGTGAATTTTAAATGACAATAACAAATGGTATACGTACCATGTCAGCCTTCCCCTTATTTTTCTTCTTCTTGTTCGAGCTAGTTGTCCCATAATATTTCGTGACTCCGACATGTAATGGGACGCCCCTCAATCGACCTGGATGCTCGGGACGGCCGATCGCTCTAGCAAGAACGTCGTCACGACCACTCGGAGTGAATTTCCCTTCCGCAACCTCCTTCAGAACATTCTCCTATAATATATTAAATAAACTTAATTTAATTTTTGTTACTAAAATAAATAGATAGTTAGACATACAAGAATTGAACAATAAAGTTATTAAAAACCCGTCTTAATAAAAATAATACTTACTATGTTGGCCAAGACTTCCTGATCATATTCGTTACATGTTCGGGATCCTTTAGGCGTGTGCCCTTCTTTATAAGTTACGTGCCGATTCAAGTCGGTCACACCTTTTGACACCTACACGTTAACTCAAAAATAATATATGTATACATGTATATCAAGTCCAAGTATGATTAAAAAAATCTAATATATAGATGCTACTTACGAGATTTTCTTCTATCAATCTGTAACCGCCTCGAGAACCATAATATACCCCCCGCTTCTGTGAGATGTTAGCACGATTTCTGGCGCTAACGCTCTTCAAATCATATAAAATCGCAAGTAGATGAGACAATTAGAAAATTATAGATACAAGTAGAGTTTTAGAAAAATGTAACCTGAAACTTTTAGAAAAATGTAACCTTAAGTAGAGTTTTACAAAAATGTAAACATATGACATGGATACTTAACCTGAAACTTTTCAGTAGCTCGTTTCGCCTTATAATTATCCCATTGTTGCTGAGTGATGTGGGGGTACTTTGTCGGTGGGCTCTTATGCATCTGCCCCGTCTCCTTGTCCACATACAAGTGTAATTTGGCAAGGTCACACCTCCACTGCCTTAAGACTGCCGCTGCCTTACGTAATAGATACTTATCATGGCAGTCTGGAATATCGAAAGCTTCCTGCATCATCATCATATATACTAATAAGCGGCTGTCTAATATCATACCTTTACACGAACCTTTATACGGCTTCCTGCCTTATGTAATAGTAACTTATGCAAAATAAAATGGTGTTTAGCTAAAGATATTATCATACCTTTATACGTTTCAAGAGTAAGTTCTGCAATGAAGGATTTATATTCCTGAAATCATCTAAATCTATAGGCACAAACTGTTTGGTTGTAACT
Organism: Heliosperma pusillum; assembly: GCA_022085475.1. Taxonomy (NCBI): domain Eukaryota; kingdom Viridiplantae; phylum Streptophyta; class Magnoliopsida; order Caryophyllales; family Caryophyllaceae; genus Heliosperma; species Heliosperma pusillum. Next base: position 16,324 of record JAIUZE010026835.1, on the reverse strand, counting down.
CCAATCCAAGTGGCTAAATGGCTAGCATTTGGACCAGTAGGAACACCTTTCACACTCCATTTTATTTCCATCGGCGTTTTTGCCGCTATAGCTGCAAGGGCTGCAGAGCACTTCGAAGCACCCCTCTCACCAGGCTTATCCCCCTTATCATTGTTGTCTACTCTTTTCCGTTTTTCACCCATGATAATCCTAAGACACTAAGACCTTCAAAATAAATGAAATAGTAACGGAACAGAGTCATGCATACAGCGATTCTAAAACCCTAAGACCTTGAAATGAATGAAATAGTAACTGAACAAATAAAGAGTCATGCAGAGATTCTAAAACTCTAAAAACTTAGAAAGGAATGAAACTACATGATAAAGAGAACGATAAATAGAAAATGAAAACAAAAAGATGAACTTCAACTTAAAACCCTAAAGACGAAACACAAAAATTACCTGATAAAGAAAATGAGAACAGGGTGATGATAAAGAGAACAGGATGATGATCACGAGTACGAGGAGGATGATGATGATACTAAACAAAAAGATTTGTGTTGTAAACGAGGATGATTGTAAACGAGGAGGATGATGATGATAATGTACGTGTGTAAAATTTACTCTATAGGATTGTAAATTATTTTTTATTAAGAGAAACTAAAGGGTTTATTAAGAGAAACTATTGACAACGGTTATCCTACAAACCACCGTTGTTATAGAGTAATAACAACGGTTAAATAACACCCGTTGTAGAAAGTAATAACACTAAGACAACGGTTTATTTATTATAAACCGTTGTTGAAAGTAATAACAACGGTGAATTTCTAAAACACCGTTTTTATAGATTATGTATATTTTTTTTAATTTTTCAGATACGCGCGCGCGGTATTAAAATTTGAGGCACGAAATAAACTCATTAACTTTGCTCTAAATTAATTTATTTAACTTTGCTCTAAATTTAATTTAATTTATTTTACTTTGCTCTAAATTTTATTTTATAGGCGTAAGTTACGTTTAATTATTAGCTCGGATCGGGTTTGGCCTGGGAATCAATTCCAATCGGGTTAGATTCGGCGGGTTTGTAATTAATAACTTTATCGATCGGGTTAGTTATTAATTATTTTTAGTTTTTGGTTCAATTACCTCGAATCGGGTCATTTTCTTTTTAATTAAGGAACTGGTTATTATAATTATCATGCATCACTAGTTAACCTGAAACTAATCGATCGGGTGGCCAGGCCAGCAGTTACGGATCGGGCAATCCACTTTCTAGATCAGAGCAAGCGTAGCTACGTACTTCAATTCGGGTCGATCGCTTTTGGGCAGGGTCGGGGGCACGTGTCATTATTAATTACCTCGTATATATATATGTACTACTTATTGATGATGATATATATATATATATATAATAATTAAATGATGATGACTTCCGGATCTCTAATTAACGACGCTCGTACTACAATTTGCAATAATAACAGATTCATCAATGCACATACATGCAATTCAAGTAAGCAAGCTAAGTATTATATATACACGTACGTCAATGTTTCCCAAATTAAATAATAATGATATATATATATATATATATATATATATATGGCCTGGGGTCGATCGACTTCGTTCATCCAATTCAAGTACGCTAATAAACGGGCCGTTTTTGCATCACAAACCTGAAACTGTCCGACCCAAAATTAATTAGCTCGCTAGTATCAGGTTATTTTATTTAATTCGATAGAAATCATTATTTATTATCCGCGTGATGATTATTAAGTATCATTTTCGGGTCGGATCACTTTTAATTATTAAGTATCATTATTAGTATACGTGTGTTACTTCAAAACCCTAAACCCTAAACCCTAAACCCTAAACCCTAAACCCTAAACCCTAAACCCTAAACCCTAAACCCTAAACCCTAAACCCTAAACCCTTTTTTATATACTTCTAATTAATAATACATCAAAATATTGAACATCAATTCAAACACTTTAAACAACATTCTTTCTCATTGATTTCATTAGGAATAACCTAGATTTTATAATAAAGTACATTACATTCATCCGACATCAAATAAATAAAGATGTTAAATAATCCGGAACAATTCCGGTTAAGTGTAAAAAGCTTTTCTCACACTGCCACCAACAATCCGGAACAATATTGATGATACTGATGACTTCCGGATCATTAACCTCGTATTTTGCAATAACAGATTCAATGCCTGCAAGTACACGTCTTGCATGTGGAGATAAGGTAGGACGGGTACAGCTCAACATATCTCTTGCGGCATCCAACCTCCGAGTATAAGGCCGACGTGGGTAGACAGAGGACGATGATGATGACGACGCTTGGTTGACAAGTCGGACTGCTTCACGCCTCTTAATCCAATAATCCCTTCGATGTTCAATGGATCCTTTAATCAATGGGTGATGATCAGCGGGAACTACGGCAAGAGCCTCCTCCTCATCTGCAATCAATTTTGTAAGGGTCGTTTCATCGTTGGGAAGGTTAACTGCTGCCATTGATGATATTAATTTTAGGGTAGTTATGGAATATTTAAAGGAGGGGTTTTGAGGCTGTATTTATAGAGGGGTTATGCTGCCATTGATGATGTTCAATGGATGCTTTAATCAATGCTGGTTCTGCTGTTGTTTATTCACGGGTTTGGACTGCAATATCTTTTAATTAAAAATAATAATATTGAGCAATAACAACGGTTATTGGTACAAAAACCCGTTGTTATTACGCAATAACAACGGTTATTGGTACAAAAACCCGTTGTTATTACTAACCACAACGGTTTTCGTTACCACAACCGTTGTGATAGGGTTACTGCACATTGCAGTAAATGCATTGACTGCACATTGCAGTAAATGCATTGACTGCATATTCACACATTTACTCAATCAATAACGTACTGCATGCATGTGAATGTATAGTCGTTTTGGGAACCAATGCATGCATGTGAATCAATGCCTTCATGTGAACCAATGCATGCATGTGAATAAATAACTCCAATAAATAACTCTCTATAAATACAGCCTCAATACAAGCAGGTTATCAACCACATACAAAATTCCCAACTCTAATCAATATCATATTTGCTAAACCATACAAAATTTCCCAGCCTCAATACTAACATCAACCATACAAAATGTCTGGAACTTTTACTAAACCATATGCTTGCATCATGAAAGAAATGCCTTGTCATATTGAGGGTGGCTACGTTGTGTGTAAAAGTTACAAAAAACTCCGTGATACGCTTATTCGAAATGGCTATTTAATCAGGAAGATGTGGCCAAATTATCATCGCAGGCACTTTACAGGGGAACTCGTTTTCGAGTTTGGGATGTCGGATGCTCATCGTGCGTCCGCATTCAAACTGGCAAGAATGTTTGACAAGGCCGGGCATGGGCGAAAAGATTTTATTGAGAGCACGGACCACCAGCCTGGGCCATATCTATGGGTGGCTTCCGAACATGACCGTTACTGTTGGCCAAATGGGGTCGACCTCGTTGAAGTGACCCAGGTAGAGCAGTGGGAAGGGTTGGCTCTGGCCGAGGCTGACCCGATTGATGCATATGCTCTAGTGGTGGCAGCTATCCGGGAGATTTACCCGGACTCAATTTAATTTGTTGTTGTTGTTTGGTTGTAGTTGTTTGGTTGTTTGGTTGTTGTTGTTTTGGCGCCATTTGTGTGTGGCGCCGTTTGAACTTATTATTTAATAATATTAATGTTGATAAGTTAATTTGTTTTTTGACTTAAGTTTAGAAGTAATTAAACTAATTCAATTCAAAGCTATTCAATCGATAAAGCAAAATTAGAATTGAATGACATTCAGGAAATGACATTAACAAATTTGCTAATAATAAACGACATTGAATTGGTGAAAAACATAAACGACATTCAGGAAATGACATTCACAAATTCAAGAAATAGTTCACAAATTCACAAATTAAAAAATAATAAGGGAGATGATGACAGAAAAATGATCATTTCCTTTAATAGATCTTTGTGATAGAGTTTTTGTGTTGCAGTACAGTCGTATTATTAGTGTGTGTTTCCTATCTACAAATATTGACAACGGTTATCATAAACAAACCGTTGTGATAGAGTAATGACTACGGTTATAGTATCATACCCGTTGTAATTAGTAAACACTATGACAACGGTTTGTGATTAATAACCGTTGTTATTACTAACCACAACGGGTATATTTACAACAACCGTTGTTGTTGCTTACGTTTATTTTTTTTTTAATTATAATTATAAGAGACAGCAATATCATAAGTACTATACACTGCAATAATAATCAGCAGAAACCAACAAAGACAGCAATATCATAAGCACTATACACTGCAATATCAGCAGAAACCAAAACATGGAGACTGTATAATGAATGACCAAAAGCTAAATAATTTGGGAATCTTCAACAATGACCAAAGCTAACAAAAACTAAAGACAATACCACCTCAGGATCGGGGACGTTTCTTGCCCGACATAGTTTCTTCGTTAACCCAAATACCTTCACCATGATCATCACGCATATAGATGCTTTCAATGTTATCATGATCAGTGTCAACATTGTCGAAATAAGATACAGTGGAAGAGTGATCCATTCCCTCAAACACGACATCCTGATCATTATCCCCACCATTATCGGGTGCACCCCGTCTACTCCTTATAGATAGTACAACAGACCACTTCTTATCCATAGGATCGGTGATATAGAACACTTGTTTAGCTTGGGATGCCATTATGAAAGGATCATCCTTATTATTGCCAACCTTATCCAAATTGACCAACGTAAATCCCATTTTATCCTTTCGAACACAATTGTTGTTGTTATCAACCCAGTTACATCGAAACAGAGGTATTGTGAAATCAATGTAATCTAATACCAATATTTCTTGAATAACACCATAATAAAGGCATTTTCCCCAAATAGGGTTTTTATCTTTTGAAGTAGCAAAGTGCATTGCCTCAAATTCAGAACTCACACCACTATTTTGCATTGTGCTCAACTCATCTTGCTCGCGGGTGTAAAAAGTATAACCATTAATAGCAAAACCGCTGAAAAAAGTGGCCCTGGCATTTGGACCTAACCCAAGACGTAGTAACCTAGGAGAGATGTCATCACCATACAAATTCTTATACTCCAAGACAACATTCCTAAACCACTCTCCAAATGTCTTCTTATGCTCGTTTGCAATCCACATCTCGCTCTTGTTTGGGTGATCGTATTTGAGCTCATCTTTGTGTTGTTCAATATAAGGTTGCACCTCATCTTCGTTGTTTAGCACATACGTATGTGCTAAATGTAACATGTCACGTGACACAATTTTTTCAACCCGGCCCCTAATACCTTTTCCGGTCATCCAGTCACTATGACGATTCTTTGGAACGCCAATTAACTCCTCAGGAGAGAGATGAGCGTAACAATATGCAAGAGCTTCGTCTAATATAGCACGTTCAGCAATACAACCTTCTGGACGATACCGATTAGATGTATAGTCCTTGTAGACTTTCATCAATCTTTCGAAAGGATACTGGTATCTCAAGTACACGGGCCCAAGGTACAAAATCTCCCTAACCAAGTGAGTGGTCAGGTGAATCATGATAGTGAAGAAAGAGGGTGGAAAATACATTTCAAAATGACAAAGAGAGGTGACAACGAGGTCCTGCAATGAATCCGCATCATCGGGATCGATGACTTTATCGCATATGGACTGGAAGAAGAGACAGAATCTGGTAATAGCATATCGTACCTTTTCAGGTAAAATGGAGCGAATAGCCACGGATAGTAATTGTTGCATCAAAGTGTGGCAATCATGTGACTTTAACCCGGTGAGTTTTAGATCTTGCATCGACACAAGGCTTTTGATGTTGGACGAATAACCATGTGGCACTTTAATTCCATTCAAGCATGCACAAAACTCTTTTTTCTCATTCCGTGAAAGGGTATAAGCTGCTGGCGGTAAAAATGTACCATTACCTCTCTTCTGTGGTGCCAACTCTAGCCTAATACCCATCATTTGCATATCTTCCCTAGCTGCGGCGTTATCCTTTGTTTTACCGGGAACATTCAGGAGGGTATTGATAATATTATCACATACATTTTTCTCAATGTGCATGAAATCGAGGCAATGCCTGACCTCCAGGTCAGGCCAATATGGAAGTTTATCAAAAAATATGGATCTTTTCTTATACCCACGAGTAGACAATTTAGAGCCGTTCTTCTTCCCATATTTTATCTCTATATGCTTTACTTTCTGATAAACTTCATGCCCACTCAAAATTCTAGGAGGTTGACGATGTTCTTGACGTCCATTAAATGCTTTCTGCTGCTTGCGATAACAATGGTCAGGATCCAAGCCCCTCCTATTTCCCAAATACACATACTTATGAGAACACTTCAAGTATTCAGACTCGATATCCTCCCCACACAATGGACATGCCTCTTTCCCATGCACCGTATGCCCAGAAAGGTCGCCATAAGCCGGATAGTCGGTTATTGTACACAATAACATCGCTCTCAAATTGAAAGTTTCATTCCTATATGCATCAAATACTTCTATCCCACTATCCCACAAAATTCGCAAATCATCTAAAAGAGGTTCCAAATAGACATCTATATTATTTCCAGGTTGTTTAGGGCCGGAAATTAACAACGACAACATCAAGTACTTTCTTTTCATGCACACATATGGAGGTAAGTTGTATATTGCCAACACTACTGGCCAAGTACTATGTTGGGTACTCATGTTTCCATGTGGGTTCATTCCATCAGTGGACAGCGCTAGACGTAAGTTTCTAGGTTCAATGCCGAAATCAGGATACTTAGCGTCGAACGATTTCCATTGCATACCATCTGCCGGGTGTCTTAGCTTCCCATCATTTATTCTTCCAGTTTCATGCCAAGTTAACATTTTTGAATCATTGCTATTCGCAAACATCCTTATGAATCTTGGTATCACTGGAAAATACCATAACACCTTAGCCGGGATCCCTTCCTTATCCTTATAACGCCACTCAAAACAAACCGGACAATTGGTTAAGTTTTGATATAATTTTCGATACAATACGCAATCATTTGGACATGCATGTATTTTCTCATATTTCATACCCACCCCTCTAATTAGTTTTTTAGCCTCATATGTCTTAACGGGAAGAACATTACCATCTGGAAGCATGTCGTTTATCAAGGCTAATAAACTAGTGAAACATGTGTCACTAACCCCATTTGCCCCCTTGATATTATACAACTTCACCACAGCCGACATCTTTGTGTACTTACAACCAGGGTATAGAGGCGCTTCAGACTCACACAACTTCTTATACATGTTGTCAAGGTCATCCAAATTAATGTTTTCATCTTCAAAAGCATTTGATTCATCATCTTTTTCTTCATTATCTGTAGACCCAACATTCAACTCGTCTGCTTCCAACTCAACATACTCGGCAAACTCGGGATCATCAGTTATCCTTTCGTATACCTCAAGATCATCTTCTTCAAAATTATTATCTTCCTCTAATGATTCCCCATGAAAAATCCAACGGGTATAGGATCGACTAAAACTATACTTTTCTAGGTGAATTTTAACGTCCGGAATAGCCATATACCTAATATTACCACATCTTTCACAAGGGCATGGAATACTAGAAGAACCATTCAAATTGTTCGCAACGACTTCATAAAATTCAGCTAAACCATCCTTATAGTTTGGGTCACTCATATTCGCAGCATTCATCCAAGTTCGAGTCATTTATCTACATTCGTAGTATATATAGTAAGCCAAGTAATTCAGAAAATCCAACTAATTAAAACTAATTCAATAATAAGCCAACTAATTCAGAAAATGCAATGTATAAGGCAACTAATTCACAAATAAACGAAATTCAGGAAATCAATAAAGAAAAATTATTAGAATACCTGATTAATAAGAAATAGCAGACGGAGATGATGACAAAGAGACGATCAGGAAATCAATAAATTATTAGTGTTTGTGGTTTTGTGATGCAGTATAATCGCTTTGTGTTTGTGTTTTTGTGTTGCAGTACAGTATTATTAGTGTTCTGTGTTTTTTTCATCTTTATTAAAAGTATTGACAACGGTTAATATTCATATTCACCGTTGTTATTAGATTACCTATTTACAACGGTTAACAAAGTTAAATCCGTTGTTACAACTAACAACAACGTCCAACAAAATCATATCCGTTGTTATTAATTTAAGCCAAATAATGCGCCAAATTAATAACACATTATAACAACGGGTTTTTCATACCCGTTGTTATTACTTTTCATTATATCGCGCTAAATTAATAACAACGGATATAGAATAAACTGTTGTTATTAGTAAATTTATTTACAACGGTTATTTTAGTTCACGCCGTTGTTAAAACTAATAACAACGTTCGAAAAACTAACACCGTTGTTATTAGGTTTAATAAAATTCCGCGGAAAAATAATTATCCATTCCACAACGGTTTTTCTTTATTTTCATGAGTATGCGTTGTTGATGGGGCGTTGTTATTGCCTGTATTTGTAGTGTGGTAGGCTAGACTAGACTTCGACAAAGCTACTTACATGTGAGACCTAGAGCCTCCTTTAGACCGCTGCATTCATACCCGGTCTCCATAGGTTGTGAGTAGGCTCCTTGCGTGACATGTCACATCTTCACGCACAAGTGTGTCGTTCTTTCCTTAGGTCGCGAGATGTATTCCTTTTTGTGTGCATAATTTGAAACAATTCGTTACTTATAATTAATTTTTTTTTTTTAGCCTCACATTGCCATATAAGCCTACTTTCAACCCTTTAGATGTGAGTAGGGGTCTTCCACAAGAGTGCGCCAAATAAAAATCTTATTATGGAATATAATGGGATATTATTGACTATATATATGATTAGGTCAGTTGATAACGTAAATCAATAACAGTTGCTGAATAGAGTTTGACGTTATTGTGTATGACGGCTGGGGGATCAACTGATCATTTCGGTCACACCTAAAGGATGAACTCCAAATAGTAACTAATTATTTGTATACGATACAGTTAATTAGTACATTACATATATTCGATATGTACGAGAGTTAATGTTAGAAATTGAGTTAAGAACTCAAATTCGATTAAACTTATTTTTCAATTATGCGATAATTGACTAATAAATTTATATCTTATTTTAATACGATTAAATAAGATTTAACTTAGTAATTAATCGTTAAATTACTAAATTAGTTGAGGTTTGAGATAGAGGTAATTAGTTAATTATATTTACAAGGAGTTGTAAAATAAATTAACTAAGCATTGTGGGACCCATTATATATTGATATAATGGTAAAATATTACTTAAAATGTTAAGTACATATTATTTATTTATTTGTATCATATAATTGTTATATGATCAAATTAACACTTAATTATACAAGATAATTAAGCATATGATTAATAAGTATTTGTGGGAAAAATATCAAAAATCAAAATGGATCAAATTGAGGCTCACATGGCCGGTTATGGTGAAGTCAAATGGTGATGATGGTTGTTCTTATTCATACTCACAAGCAACATATGCTTATGACATGAATAGTAAACATGATATCATTTTATTCACTACAACACATTACCACCTTACATGGCAATAAAATAAGAAGAAAAATATCACTCTTGGGTGATGGATGGACCGGCCATTATGGCTATAAATTGAGCAATTGTTGTTCAATTTATTTACTTCTTCATTCTTACTTATTTATCATTCATCTCTCAAAACTCATCTTCTCACTACAACTCTCATATACTAATATTTCCTAAGTATTACTAGTGTAGTAATATAGTCTAATATTAGTAGTATATTATCTATCTTATTATCTAGTTAATAATAAGGGTAGATTGTTTTGTTCATCTTGGTGCAACTAAGAGGAGATCTTCTACTTTGGAGATTATTTGTGTTCAACCATAGTTGTAGCTCAAGATCAACAAGAAGGAGTTCTTGTTGTGCCCATATAATTTCCATATCAATGTGAGGAAATTTCTTCTTTTATGTAAATGTCTTTATATTTGCATGCATGTTACATAGATAATTATAAACTAAATTAATAAGTAATTTAGTAAATAATTAGAGGAGTCTAATTAAGGTCTATGGACTTTCAATTGGTATCAGAGCTAGCTTGTAGCATGCATGTTCATTTTGGACATTTTTATTTAAGTTATAAGATAACTAATAAATCAAAGATTTTGAGTTAAAATACGATTCTGACAAAAAAAATTTGGTGCATGTATACCTACTGACCTCAAAATGTTTGTGGTCAAATTTCGTGATTTTAGGGATTAATTTGCTATTTATTTTGATTTTTGGCGTTTAAACCGAGTTAACATGCATTTTATGAGTTAAAAGTTAACTAAAAATAGTTTCATGTTGCTTCTGGCCATGAAATTTTAATATGATCTCACATGCATTTCTTACATATTGTATGTAAAATTTCATGATTTTTACTTATGTATTGCATGTTCATTGATTTTTATACGATAAAAGTCGATAATATGAGATTATAATGTTCATAAAATTGAAACGTCCATTTCTGGTCTTGAAAATTTTTTTTACATTTTATATTCTGATGTTGATACTCTTGGTGAAATTTCATAATTTGTTTCACTGTTTTACTATATCTAATGTTTTTATTTGATAAAACCATTAAATACAAAGCTATTTGTTCATAAAATTAATTTAAATTTTTTGAGCAAATGTTTTTTTTTTTATTTTATAGTTCCTGGAAATTTTCCAGAATGTACAAAATTTTTGGTTTCAAATTTTATGATGTTTATATTTTATTTTGGTTTTATTTCATAATTGTTATGATTAAACCGTTATATTTAGCAAATGAAATCAAATCAATCTAATTAATGACCAACAAAATTAGTAGTGACTAATTTTGAGTTCTAAATCAGTTTAGTTAATTAGTTTGAATTTAAATGAGATTTAAATGTTGATATTGATTTTTAATGGTTAAAAGTCAATAAATCCCGTAAAATCGAGCTACAATGAGCATGAATGTGTTTAGGGCGATTTTGGCATGAATTTTGCAGCAATTTATTTTATTTATGGTTGAATGAATGAATGTCATTTATTTTATAATTTATGCAAATTTTGTACCTAGTATGGCCTAGTTATTTTTAATCGTTATTACCCGTAATGTAAGGGAATAACGGTTTGGTTGTAATTTTATTGCGATCTCGTATCGCCGGTTTGTATAATTTAATAATTTTATTTTATAGAATAAATGTATAATAGGAATTTGTATATTTGTATATTTGTAATTATTTTTATGAAGAACGGTGACTCCCGAAAGACGGTGCCATTTTGGAAGGTGTTCAAGTGAAGAGGCCAAGGGACCAAAAGGCAGTGGGTTTCCGAATTTGTAACATCTAGTTTAATTGATAGCTAGGTGGCCATACTAGGATTTTATTGTGCTTGATTGCTTGCTTATTTCCGTATGCCAAAATCGTCACACATGAATTTAATTTAGTTATTGCAATTCAACATCACAAATTCACCGACTTAGTTCACTTATAGGGAATTAATAACTAAATTGACAAGATCTCTCACATGTTTAAAATTTGAGAGTAGCCTTACCAATTAATAACACCTATGAATCCCGTGTTCATTAGGGCTACCACGCTCGTGGGTCCCTTTTTACCTCGGGAAAGTAGGGTGATACGATCACAAGCTAAAATTGGATTGGACTCAACGAGATAAGCGTTATCTTGGGACTAGGAGGTGGATTTAGTTGAAATCCGTCAACCAAGAGTTTTAAGGGTAGAATTAGTCAAGTAACGACTTACCATTTCTAGATAAAAAGTAGCATGCGATGACTATTTTTATTTAAAGATGGGTCTTGGAATCATTTATATAATTTAGTGAGAGGTCATTATATGAATGCTAAACTTGTTAAAATGTTTTCAAGTAAATTAACAATGAATGTGTATATATTTCTTTTTGTTGTAGTTACCATATTCGCATTAATGTCAAACATCATAAAACGTTGCCAACCTTGGGTTAGAGACTCATGGTAGAGGTCCGTCATGGCAAATGTGTCCGTAAGGATGACGGAGACAGTAAGCTTCGGTGAATGGGAATCAAACGATCAACGGCGCCGCGTTATCCGCTAACGTGCTTCGCTACTTGTCGAAGAGCCCCCCACCGAACCCGCGCCTAGATCGTCCGCGGGGTTCGAGCCGGAATATGACCCTTTATTTGAGGTTGCCTAATTGACGTCAAGAATTGTCTTGATTGGTCAATCTCACCCAAACTCAAACTCCAATTGATTCCTCTCAATGCATATGCGATATTCACGAGGATCACTTCGATGTTTTCGCAAGCCCCTCAAATTCTCCAATATGAGGCAATTACGAAATTCTTTGACGCTAAGCTTCAAAGGGGCCAAAAAGTTGGCCCACACGTGCTCAAAATGGTTGAGCACGCGGACACCTTAGAGCGTCTAGGGTGCAAAATTCCGAAGAATTTGGTGGTGGGTAAGATCATTCATTCACTCTCACCTAAGTTCACCCAGTTTAGGGTGAACTATAACATGAATGGCATGGACAAGAGTTTCCATGAACTCCATGCACTCCTCACCCAAGCTGAGAGGGACATGGAGGCTAGTGGGAGTGAACCCAAGGATGTTCTTACCATGAAAATGAAGAACATGAACCTTGGGGTAAGGAAGGACAAAGGAAAGGGTAAGACTCTTTTCAAGAAATCCGGCAAGGGAAAGGCAAAGGTCTTTTATAAGGCCAAACCCAAAGTCAACAAACACGCGGAGGCGGATTGCTATTATTGTAATGGCAAAGGGCATTGGAAACGCAATTGCCCCAAGTACTTGAAAGACAAGAAAGACGGTTGTGTGACAAAGTCAGGTAAAATTCTTTCATCACTCTATATGATAGATATTAACTTTGCTAGTACATCTTCTTGGGTATTTGATACCGGTTGTGGTTCTCACCTTTGGAATCATGTACAGGGGCTGAGGGACGTGCAAGCACTAGCCAAGGGTGACGTGGACCTACGCATGGGAAAGGGAGCTCTAAGGTAGCACAGCAGTTTACGTGGGCACCATACGTTCTTCTTTTGCCTAATGGTTTCGCGTTGTATTTAAATTAATTGCTATATGTACCAACTCTTACAAAGAACAATTATCCTCCATTTCCGTGTTAGACATGGAAGGTTTTTACATTTTGTATTAATAACAAACTGTGTTATTTTGCTTTTAATGAATGGTTTAGTGGCGAGGCCATTTCTTATTGGAGGTATTTGTGTTCTAGATATTGCAAAAGAGGTCTTCATGTAGAAACAAGAAGCTCTCAACAAACAGGGGAAAACCTAATCAATCATTTTACCTTTGGCATTGTCGTTTAGGGCACATAAAATACGAACGACGCATAAAGGGGGACTTGTTTCATCTAATAGTACTCAAAACCATCGATTCGAATCTTAGGCGTATGCGAATCTGTCTCTAGGCAGATGACTCGTGCTCCCTTTTTACGGGAAAGGGGACACGAGCAAGTGAAGTATTAGGACTTATACACACGGATGTATGCGGTCCAATGACTATCCGAGCTAGAGGTGGTTATCACTACTTCATTACTTTTACCGACGACTTGAGTAGATATGGATATGTCTACTTGATGAGGCATAAAAGTGATGCTTTTGAAAAGTTCAAGGAAATTCAAAATGAAGTAGAAAACCAATTGAATAAAAAGATTAAAACACTACGATCCGATCGTGGTGGTGAATACTTGAACCATGAATTTGATTCACACCTGAAAGATTGTGGTATAGTATCACAATGGACTCCTCCTGGAACACCTCAATTAAACGGTGTCTCCGAAAGGAGAAATCGAACTTTATTAGATATGGTTCGATCTATGATGAGTCTAACAGAGCTTCCTGATTTTTTTTGGGGTTTTGCTATCTTATCTGCAATATTTTCACTAAATCGAAAGCCCGACCTAAAGCGGCACACAAGGGACTCCATCTGAAGATTATGGGACAGGAAAAGTGCCGTTCCTATTTGTCATTTTATGAGGAATTGGGGATGCTGAGGGTAGCGGGTTTGTTAAGAATTAAGTCGACGAAATTCTATATAAACATCGCACTCCAAACTGACAAATGTCTATTTGTAGGATATCCAAGGGAAACACGTGGTTATTACTTCTACAATAAACACGAGGACAAAGTGTTTGTGTCTCGTGATGCAGTCTTTTTAGAAAATGATTTTATTTCTAAAAGTCAGAGTGGGAGAAAATTTGAACTTGATGAAGTCCAAGAGCCACAAACCGAAAAGGACGACGAGGAAAACGTTCCCTCTTCGTCTGGTACGGTAATTATTCCTTCGGAACCTAGGAGGTCAAGCAGAATTAGTCATCCACCGGATAGATACCTTGGTATTATAGAGGAAGGTGATGACTATAATGTGTTACTTTTTGAAAGTAACGAACCTACTACCTACAAAGCAGCCATTTCTAGTCCCGACTCAAAGCTATGGCTAGGAGCCATGCAATCCGAAATGGATTCTATGTACGACAATCAAGTATGGGACTTGGTTGATTTACCTAAAGAGGTACGACCTCTTCAGTGGAAGTGGATCTATAAGATCAAAAGTGGCATAGACAAACATAATGATGTTTATAAAGCTAGATTGGTGGCAAAAGGTTTCACCCAAGTTCATGGTCTTCACTATGACGAAACCTTCGCCCCAGTCGCCATGCTTCGATCCATAAGGATTATCTTAGCGGTTGCCGCATTTCATAATTATAAGATTTGGCAAATGGATGTCAAAACCGCCTTCTTGAATGGGATTCTAGAAGAGGAAGTGTACATGACACAACCTGAAGGTTTTGTGGATCCATCAAACCCTAAGAAGGTATGCAAACTTAAGAGATCCATCTATGGTCTTAAGCAAGCATCCAGGAGTTGGCATCATCGTTTCGATCATGTAATTAAACAAAATGGTTTCACTCGAAGTGTCGAGGAACCGTGTTTATACATGAAGTTTAGTGGGAGTAAAGTAACTTTTCTAGTCTTGTATGTAGATGACATACTACTCATTGGGAATGATATTCCAATGCTCACTTCTGTAAAGGAGTGGCTAGGAATACATTTCCAAATGAAAGACTTAGGAGAGGCCCAGCGCATCTTAGGTATCCGGATCTATAGGGATAGATATAAAAGGATACTAGCATTAAGTCAAGAGACTTATATTGATAAGATTCTTGATCGGTTCAACATGAAAGACTCTAAGAGAGGCTTTATTCCTATGGGAAGTGGGATCACTTGGAGCAAGTCAGAGTGCCCTACGAAAACCGAGGAGATTGAACGCATGAAATTGATCCCTTACGCTTCAGCCGTTGGATCAATCATGTATGCTATGATGTGCACTCGTCCCGACGGTGCATATGCCTTGAGCATGACAAGTCGTTACCAAGCAAATCCAGGTGAGAGTCACTGGATAGCCGTAAAGAACATCCTTAAGTACTTAAGAAGGACTAAGGATTCATTCTTAGTGTTTGGAGGCGAGACTGAGTTACGTGTAAAGGGTTACACAGATGCCAGTTTCCAAACAGATAGGGATGATATAAAATCCCAATCCGGCTACGTTTATATGATGAATGGAGGAGCTGTTTGCTGGAAGAGTTTCAAGCAAAGCGTTACAGCGGATTCTACAACAGAAGCAGAGTACCTTGCAGCGTATGAAGCTGCAAAGGAAGCTGTGTGGATTCGGCAATTTTTGGAAGGACTAACAGTAGTCCCTACTGCCAAAGATCCTATCACAATTTATTGTGATAACAGTGGGGCTATTTTCAGGCAAAAGAGCCCAAGTCTAGTAACAAGTCTAGACATGTACTTAGGAAATATCATGTAATTAGAGATTACGTGGACAGAAAGGAAATTGACATTTGTAAGGTTGGGACATATGACAACATGCTGATCCTTTACCAAGCCTTTATCCAAAAGGACTAAGCATGATGGTCATGTCTCACAATGGATTGAGGACGATGGTATTGTGCCAGGAATGCCTTTAGAGGTGTAGATATGTAATATGTAATAATTGAATGTTGTATTAATTATTTCATATATGATAATGGCATTCATTGTTCGAGTTTTATTTTAAACTTTTTTTATTTAGTTTGACTAAATTTAATACTTTGTTTATCCGAATAGATTGTTGGACCCTATTCAAGTGAATAGGACGAACTTAGTATTTTGTCCATAGTCACTCAATGAGGTGACGTCTCGAAATGACTAGATTGTAAGTCGATCGATGGTTGGTTCAACACCATGGGGTCATGGAGATGACG
>JAIUZE010026833.1:0-17414 GCA_022085475.1 Heliosperma pusillum | reverse complement strand
AGCTATCATGTGAATCCGATAATAAACTATAACACGAGGTAGGGAAGCTGGTATGCTGGCTCAGCGGTTACCATGTAACATGGCCTGATACACTCAAACCCTAATCAACACGTAATCATGTGAATCAGTTAACAACCGTTAATCCAAACTCTATCAATCCTAGCCGGCTTGCATCTCACCTTCTAGAACTCATAGAATCATACAAACATGAAAGACCAATACTTCTACAAACAGGCATAAGTTCTTAGAACCGTCAATAGTCATCTGTAACTCGAGGCTATACCACAAGGTAGGAAAACATCCTAGTCCTAGACTGATCAGACATAGCGACAACAGCTATTCCGTTCCCCGTCCCATGACATAACCGTCTATGAGAAACTCTACTAGGCGACCCCCTAAGCAGAGATGGCTAGTACTTAAGCTGGCTCCAGTCCCAAAACGGATCAGGCAGCCATGCCCCGACTTGGATATAAACCCACCAAGCCGAGACACAAAAGCTATAAAGCAGTGAACTCCATATGCTCGTTAAAGATAGTACGGGCCTATCAATGTCATGGTCCAAGATACTCATCTAGAATTAGAATGGTCAAGACGCCATCTACTCATAATTCTCTATGGGTACTTAGTCAACACGACACCAACCATATAATCAAACAGTCACAGAAACAATTCCCTAACATGTGACTAATTGCATATAAATCATAACCAAATAACATATCGCCTCATATTTACTAAGGCTAATTCATTAATTAAATACAACCTTACTTGAAGACAAATCCCCGACCCGAGTCCCGCGACGGGTCATCAGTCAAAACGGGGCTGACTAGATCTTAGTTTGACCAAACCCGTTTGGTCAAACCGGATAGAAACAGAGTCTTTACCACATAGACTTAGACATAAAAATCAACCTATTCATTACATGTTATTTTATTAAAACTTCTAACATGCGAATTAATATATCATACCAAAACTCGTTTGACTAAAAGAATATTAAATTAAACTACGATCTCGTCTTATAATTTCTACCATGTGAGAAATAATTATTTAATGAAAAACCTTTTAATTGAATATTTTACATATTAATATTTCTCGCTTGCTAATTATTACAAAACGCGATAAAATAACAATAACTCAAAAACCGTCACAAGTCCCAAAGTGGGACCCACGGGCTGATTTTGGGCCGGACCCCACATGGGCCTGGACTGGGCCCACGGCTGTTTTGGCTAAAAATGGGCTGTTTTGATTTAATTTTTCTAAAACCGATTTCTAATATTTTCCCGCATGCTTAACATAATTAAAACCCGTCAACAACAATTAAACAATCAAACATCGACACAACCCAAAGACCAAAACCCGGACCCACCATGGACCAACCCAGACCGGGTCTGAACCGGCCTGGACCGGCTGGTTTGGTCCGGTTCACAACCACCACCATTTCCGGCCACCACCCAAAACAACAACCCCTATTTCCAAATTAATTCTAACATGTTTTTAATTAACAACATCCATTTTTAAACATTCAAAACAACCATCAACCATACCAAAAATCATGATTAAAAATTAATTCATCCAAATTCCTCAAGAACACTAAACATGTTAAAATTTTCCTACACAACATAAAAATCATAACTTATGAAAAATCATCAAAATTCATAAAGAACACTAAACATATTATAAATTTCCTACACCACATAAAAATCATAACTTATGGAAAATCATCAAAATTCATCAAGAACACAAAACAACATAAAAACTCCATACAACATAAAAATCATCCTACTTATCATATTACTACTAAAATCCATAATTCATAAAAACATGAACTAAAATTAAAGATGAACCAAAAACTAAAGCAACAAAAGCTAAAGGCTATGTTACTAACTAAAATCATAATTAACCATAACATGAACCAAAAACTAAAGGCTATGTGACATTAATTCGTCGAGTAAAACGGAATTGTTACCTTAGCTAGCAAAACCACTTAGCACCAAAATAATAAGAAGTATATAAATAAGAAACCCTTCTACTAATCTTCACCCAAAATATACGAGTCTCCAAAATCGTCTTCAAAATCTTCCCCTATAAGAAATGACAAGAAAAACATTATTAGAACTTAAAACTTAATTTCTCATAATTAAAGTGTTGAAAACGATTTTGTCGGAATTGAAATAAAACCGTACGTGAAGATGGGGAGCGAAGAGGAGATCCTAGAAATATAAGTTAGGACGGAGTTAATTAAGAAATGAAGATTTTATGAAGGTTTTGCTCAAGAACGATGAAGAACAAATGATGAACGACGAAGAACACGAAGAACGATTAAAGAAAGTGATATTTTGATCTTTATTTGATTTGTTGAAAAATGAAAAGTTGTTAGTGAGTAGTGAAGGGTGGATGAGCCGTGTAATTATAGGCAAGAATAGATGTCGAGTTTTGAAATTGTTGTTACGTAATTGACTCGCGTTTAATAATTATTTTACGGTAAACGATTAAAGATAATTAACGATAAAGTTAATTAAACTAAATATCAAGATATTATGATATTGAAATGAAAAATAATGAAAATATCAAGACCTAAGAGAGGAGGGAGTGCCGTGTGGGATAGGTGAGAAGACGGATCTGATTTCGAGCGTTTTGCGTAATTCTCGTTAACTGATCGATAAAGTGAAATAATATCTAGATATTATGATATTGTAATCAAAAGTAATGAAAATATCAAGCCCTATTAGAGGACTAAAGGAGCCGTGTAATCTGGTGAGGAATCGGTCTGTTTTTTGAGCGATTTGCGTAATCTTCGTTGACGGATCGATAAAGTAATTAAATATCTAGATATTTTGATTAGTTTAATCAAAATAATTAAAATATCTAATTGTGAGTGGAAAACGATGACACGCGCGTGTGACTAATGCCAAAGTCGAGTTTTGAATTTGTTACGGGATTTACGATGAGTCGGGAATAGTTAAATGACGTTCGGTTAAAACCGTAAAAGTTATTCTTTAAATTCCGAATAAATTCAAAAATAATTATATTAAATTATGATAAATCTTAATAAATCTAAATAAAAATAAATCAAAAATATTATTTTTTTAAATAAAATTTCGGTCTTCATACTTATGAGACGAGTCGGGAAAAGTCAACGGAAGTCAAAGTTGACTGAAAAGTCGAGAAAAGTCGAAGATGACTTAAAAGTCAAGAAAAGTTTAGGACGACTTAAAAGTCAAGAAAAGTCAATGAAGACTTTTAAAAAGTCAAGAAAAGTCAAAGACGACTTAAAAGTCAAGAAAAGTCAAAGATGACTAAAAACGGTCTTTTCATGAAATCTCTCAAAAATTCCAAATACGAACGCGGAATTTCAAAATAAGACTCGGAACAAAAATTCCTATTTTAAAACTTAAGTTCTACTGAAAAGTGTTAGTAAATATTTTTACTAGAAAAATCGGGTACTTTTCGGGTTGTTACAAGTTTACACTCCAGTGCGGGTACTGATAATAGAGCTGCTGATGAACCTGCTCCTGATAGACATACGACTGTTCGACCACCTTCTCTCTCACAGCTTTAGCCTCTCGGGTAGGTAAGGTCGCTCTCTTACCACGGGTAATCACCACGGGCTCTGGCATCTTTACTAGGAGATGGGTTGGGACGATGTAGGTCTGATGAGGTACTGTCGGCAGGTCGGGGTCTCGCCTCGATAAGGGGTCGGTAGCGGAAAGGTGATCCCCGGCAGGTAATGTCAACCATCGTCTCCCCTAACCCTCCAAGCAAATACTCCCCCATCTAACCCTCTCAGCCACTTCAGACGAAAGAGATAGTCCATATTGTGATACACAGATTGGTGATCCTTGCCGAACTGTGGTACACAGGGAACCACGGAGGGGCGCACTTGGATGGACAAGCGTAAAAATACGCATTTGTGGAGTTGCCACCAATTTTTATGGAAAATTGGAACCATTCGAATACTTCGTGCCATGTCAAGACACAAAGTAATGACATGAACACTAAGAACTCGTTACCCTTAGCATTCTATGTCTAGAATGAATCTCGTGGATGCCAATGAGCACGGATGTTCACAGAGATCTAAATTAAGGGGTGATGGTACGTATTAGGAAGCTCTTTAATCGAACACCTGATCCCGCCCGCCTTGATAGCGGCCTCTACTAATGATTAGGGAAATCGTTCGTATTTTATATGTTATCGATTGTATGCATGCAATGCAACATCCAACATTTTAATCCTAGCATGTGATTAGACTATGTCGGTGAACATGTAATTAGCACTTAATTATGTCGAAATTGGGAATTAGAGTTAATTACACATGAAAGAAAAGTAAAATCATACAATTACAATGACTTAATAAGATTACAGTGGATTACGGGATCTACGTCAGAAATATACTCAAAACGAAGATTTGAAGAAAAAAGAAAAGAATAAATCTAAAAGCCAGATTAGGTGAGTGTAGGCACGGAAATTTTATTAAAGTGGCAAAAATAATATAAAATGAATTATTTTAAGTTAATATCAAATTTTAGCTTAATTTAATTATATTTGTCCCGCTCAATGGAATCCGGATCGACCCATGTTGCAAATCGGGTTATTTGGGTCCTAAAGCAAAGATAATGGTCAATTGGGCCCAATAAGAAAGCAAGCTCACAAAAGAGTCAATTGAGCCCAATTGAGAAGTCAAACCCATAAAGAGTCGATTGGGCCCAAGAAGTCAAGCTCATGAAGAAAGCTCAAGTCTTCGAGTCCATCAACAAAGGGAGAAATCCTTATAAATAAGAGACTTTTCCACCATTCCAAGAGGAGAAAAATCACTTTTACAAGAGAAAAACTCATTTGTCAAAGTGAATAGAAAAAAAGACATCAAAAGCTCTCAAATTCTCTCTACAAATCTCCTTTGCAAGTAGTCAACAAGCACCACAAAATCGTGGCGCCTACGCAAGGGAACTCAAATCAAATTCAAGCATCGAAGAGAGATTCAAGTCAACGCGACCCTCTCAAGAAGCTAAAGTCAAACAAGCGAGCCTTGAAGATCGAAGACTCGTACCTTTAGTAACGTTGTAGAATCAGAGGATAAATAGAGGTTGTATACATAACTTCCTGATATTAATATAAACTCATTTGTTTCTCTGTTTTGTGTTACACTTGTATTGCAATACAAAATTTGTTGTTACAAATTTTTGGTCAACCCGCCGTGAATACCTCTACCTCTCATCTCTACAACGAGCCTAATAAAGTTGCATCAAGAACAAGGATGTCTTCTCAACAAAATACATCAAGCACACCTATGAACACTTATGCATCAATCCTCAAAGGGTCTCATAGTGTTGCATCTCCATCAAGCATTCGATCAGTTGGTGTTTCCACAAGAGGAATGGCAAGGAAGGCTTCTATTAATGCCGCTTCTGAAAGCTTGCGCACAACTCAAGTTCCCAAAAGGCCTCGCAGGTTCTCTGTTGCATCCATTGCTGCTGCTACTGCTACTGCCATCATCAAGAATGCTTCACCTCCACAAAAGGAGAGCAAGGAGTTCAAGGTGTGGGAAATATCGGTATATTTCATACATGAAATTTAAGGATTATAACGAAATTATAATATATGAAATACGAGTCATAAACAAAAAGCATAAAGATTAGAATCAACCTTTGGTCCTAGCAATATGGCCTAAGAACAAATATCGAGATCGATATTCTCCTAATTGTTGCACCCAAGATGTTCTGAGAAAGGCCTTTTCTTGTGCTAGAATGAATACAAAACTTACTGTTAAATTTTGTAAAAAGTTGTTGTAATTGTATGATGATCATGTAGAGAAGAAGAGTTTATATACAACTCTTCTCCTCTCCCTAACCGGCCAAGTAGTGTAGTAGAGGGAGGAGTCTCCCTCTTTTTCTTCTACTTGTTTTTGGTAAATAGAGTCAAGGTAGGAGTCTTCCCTCTATTTTATTTTTCTTTTAATGTATAATATGTGTATGTATTATTATTGTCATTTATGTTGTCACATATTAATAAGTCGACATCATTTATTATGACAATATCGTATAATATATACATCAATTATAAATATCGTATATTTATAATTTGCTAATTAAATATAACAGTTTATATTTAATTACGAATTAACATTTAATTCGTTTAAGCTTACATTATTTAATCGTATTAAATAATTAGATTATATACATCAATTAGATATAACAGTTTATATTATCAGCCTAGTATTATTTAATCGTATTTAAATAATAGTTTATCACTACATTCATTGAATTAACCTTTTAGTCATATTGACTAACCTTTTAGTCATATAAGGCATCAATATGATTATATTATTCATATAATCATATCTCTCAAACACATCCTTTAGGTGTGACTTTTAGGGACCAGTTGATCACCGCCATTAAAATGATAAAAATGTCAAACTTCTAGCAAGCCAACCGTTATTGATAAACGTTAATCAACTGATAAGAATACTAAGTATAGCTTGTGAATCTTTAAGAGATTTATACACGTTATAACACTAACTGTGGAGGACACTAGCTCCAACAATCTCCCACTTGTCCTTAGAAATGTATGTGCGATAACCGATTCTCATATCCAAAATTTCTCCCACTCAATGTAAAACAATTTGTAAAGTCCGTATTCAGAAAGGTCGTATTTTACAAGTGATCTATATCAAGAGTGGTTTTCCCGACTAGAGAGTAACCTAACTGATAAACGAATCATTATTCGAGCATGGCCATGCATTTCAGTTACAACTCCTCGAGTGGCCCTCAGAAATAACAAAACCTGATAAAGGTTGGATATTTTCTTCAACTCGAATCCTGCAGATACAAGCACAGTATGAAATGACCCATAAAAATCTGTTTAGCCTCCTGTTACGGTCGACCATGAGAAAGAAACTAAAGTCACCCAAAAACTGCCTTAATCTCAAGAGACAGTCGATTGTCAAAAGAATCGACTCTAGGAACACTATGGACGTCCAATCCATGACCTGGCACTGAATGTTTTTACACATTTAGGACTCCATAACGTTGTCACGATGTCGTACGAGGTATCTTTATAACTCGTATCCGTGATCGATCAGTCAACCATTTGACTTATGGCTCGTTGAACCCACCATCAATCAATTTCACAATATAATTGCCAGAGTTATCAGCTCATGTGGGCGATTACGGACCATAAAAAATATAATGTAATTCAGTTCACTTTGTGGCGTTCAATGTTGTCGTACAATCCACACGAAAAACAAAATATGAAACAATACGATGATGTTATGAATAGTATATGAAAAAAAATACATTTATCTAATCCATATAAACAACTACTATAAATCAGGAACACGTTTAATTCCCATGGAAATAATGTGCCCTTCATGCTTATCATATTTTAACGGTTTAGTGAGAGGATCCGCGATGTTGTCATCCGAAGGAATCTTGTCTATCACTATCTCCTTTTGCTCTACGTAATCTCGGATCATGTGAGCCTTCCGAAGTATATGTCTAGACTTGTTGCTAGACTTAGGCTCCTTAGCTTGGAAGATGGCACCTCTATTATCACAATAGATGGTGATTGGGTCATTCGAACTAGGAACTACGGTTAGTCCTTGTAAGAACTGACGCATCCATATAGCTTCCTTTGCAGCTTCCAAAGCGGCATAGTACTCGGACTCAGTTGTAGAATCTGCTATAACACTTTGTTTGGAACTTTTCCAACTGACCGCAGCGCCATTAAGAGTAAAGACGAATCCAAACTGAGATTTCGAGTCATCTCGATCCGTTTGGAAGCTAGCATCCGCGTAACCGATTGCGCATAGCTTAGTATCTCCTCCATAAGTCAATACCCAATCCTTAGTCCTTCGTAAGTACTTAAGGATGTTTTTAACAACCATCTAGTGTGTTTCACCTGGATTGCCTTGGTACCGACTCGTCATACTCAATGCATATGCCACGTCTGGACGTGTGCATATCATGGCATACATGATCGATCTTATGGCTGATGCATAAGGAACACGACTCATGCGCTCGACCTCTTCCGATGTCTTGGGTGCCTGAGCTTTACTCAAATGCATCCCAGAAATCATTGGAAGGTACCCCTTCTTGGAGTTGGTCATGCTGAACCTCTCAAGAATCTTATCTATATAAGACTCTTGACTGAGTGACAACATTCGTCGTGATCTATCTCTATAGATACGGATCCCCAATATGCGTTGTGCCTGACCCAGATCTTTCATATGGAAATGGTTCTTTAACCATACTTTTACCGAAGATAAGAGAGGAATGTCATTCCCAATCAAGAGTATGTCATCGACATACAATATCAAGAAGACAATATTACTCCCACTCGACTTGACATACAAGCATGGTTCCTCGACCGATCGAGTGAAACCATTCTCTTTTATCACCTGGTCGAAACGATGATTCCAATCCGAGAAGCTTGCTTAAGTCCATAAATGAAACGCTTAAGCCTGCACACTTTCTTAGGATTTTTAGGATCAATGAAACCTTCGGGCTGTACCATGTACAATTCCTCCTCCAAATAACCGTTTAAGAAGGCGGTTTTCACATCCATCTGCCAAATTTCATAGTCATGAAAAGCGGCAATCGATAAGATTATCCGAATGGAACGCAGCATAACTACGAGTTCAAAAATTTCATCATAATGCAATCCTTGCACTTGAGTGAAACCTTTTGCCACTAGTCGTGCTTTATAGGTGTCTGGTTGTCCTTCTACAGAATGCTTTATCTTATAAAGCCATTTGCACTGAAGAGGTCGTACCTTATCAGGCAAATCAACAAGATCCCATACATCATTCTCATACATGGAGTCCATCTCGGATTGCATGGCTTCAAGCCATAGCTTAGAGTCGGAACAGGTCATGGCACCTTTATAGGTAGCGGGTTCGTTACTCTCTAGGAGTAAAATGTCATCTCTATCATTCTCCTCGACCATACCAATGTATCTGTCTGGAGGAATGAAGACTCTACTCGACCTCCTAGGTTCCTGAGGAATATTAAACGTAGCAGAAGTTGAAAGAACATCTTCCTCCATCGGTTGCTCGGTTGTTGGTTCTTGAATCTGCGACAGATCGAAGGTTCTATTACTTGACTTGTTCTCGAGAAACTCTTTCTCTAAGAACTTCGCACTAGCCGCAACAAAAACTCGATGTTCGGTAGGCGAATAGAAGTAATGACCAAACATTCCCTTTGGATAACCAATAAAGTATGTCTTGACCGATCGTGGGCCGAGCTTATCCTCGTGTCTCCACTTGACATAAGCCTCGCTGCCCCAAACCCGAATAAAGGACAAGTTAGGGACTGTTCCCTTCCATATCTCATATGGAGTCTTGTCTACAGCTTTAGACGGACTTCGGTTAAGTATTAGAGCAGTTGACAAAAGAGCAAAACCCCATAGTGAATCAGGTATTACCGTGTGACTCATCATGGATCGAATCATATCAAGTAATGTTCGATTTCTCCGTTCGGACACACCATTTAATTGAGGTGTTCCAGGCGGAGTTAACTGTAATAATATGCCACAGTTTTTAAGGTGTTGATCAAACTCATTTGAAAGATATTCGCCACCGCGATCTGATCGAAGTGCTTTAACCTTTCTTCCCAGTGGTTCTCAACCTTATTCTTGAATTCCTTGAACTTTTCAAAGGACTAACTTTTATGCTTCATTAAGTAGACATATCCGTATCTACTCAAATCATCCGTGAAAGTGATAAAATATCTATATCCGTATCTACTTTTATGCTTCATTAAGTAGACATATCAGTATGTATGAGTCCTAATAGGTCACTAGCACGCATTCCAACACCTTTGAAGAAAATTCGAGTCATTTTGCCGATAAGACATGATTCACACGTGCCAAATGATTCGTAATCAAATGGGGAGATAGTCCCATTCTCAATGAGCTTCTTTACACGTTTTTCATTTATGTGTCCCATACGATAGTGCCATAGATAAGTTTGATCTTTGTCACCAACCTTTACTTTCTTATTATTCATGTGTAATATGTCTGTTGTTTGATCTAAGATATAAATTCCATTCATGGAAACTGCTTTGCCATAAACCATTTCATTTAAAGAGAAAATACAGCTATTGTCTTTTATTGAAAATGAAAAACCGTCTTTATCAAGCACAGAGACAGAAATAATGTTCTTAGATAAACTGGGTACATGATAACAATTATATAAATATAACTCAAATCCACTCGGGAGTTGGATTACGTATGTTCCCATTGAGACTGCAGCAACTTTTGCTCCATTCCCGACTCGCAGGTCCACATCACCCTTTGCGAGAGGTGTGATGTTTTTTAGGCCTTGCAAATGATTACACAGATGAGAACCACAACCAGTATCAAGTAACCAAGATCCGAAACTTGCTTGGTTAATCTCAATCATATGAATATAAGATGACATACCAAGAGGAGTGACGCGGCCTGCTTTTATGTCCTCACGGTAAACGGGATAGTTCCTCCTCCAATGCCCAGTCTTGTGGAAATGGTGGCACTCACTGTCACTGTCCTTGCTCTTTACCTTGCCTTGTGAGCTACTAGTCTCACCAAGGCCACTCTTACCCTTTCTTGACTTTTTAAACTTTGGCTTCCCTACATTTAGGTCGCCATGAGCTTTGCCCTTACCTTTGTTTTTGTTGATGTTGGACCAATTTGATAGTTTTGATAATGACATGTGTTTACGTAATAATATGTTTTTACTCGATATATCCTATGCGTGTAATTGTGTGCTTTAGTCTTACTATAGCTAGCAACAATTATGAGAAGAAAGATCAAAGTTAGGCATAACTTTGATAAAGTCTGTGAGACAAAGTTATAACAACTTCAGAAATAACTTTGGAAGTGAACATGAAAGTTATAGCTACCCAGGCATAACTTTAAAGAAAATCGCTTCAAGCAAGATCTACCTCGAACAACACAAGACTCAAGATGGAGGGTCTTTGTGATCAAGATGAAGAGATGATCCGTATACTGAAGATCTTTGTGAAGATTAGATAGTATAGGTTCGTCATTCGGTAACTATTCCATTCGAGAGATTTTATGTTCAAAGTTATAGCTTTAGCCTATGACTTTGGATGATAAAATATTGATGCATGATTTTGGAAATAAAATGTTTTGAAATGTTTTCAAAAGTGAAAGAGTATTTTTATATTTATCAAAAGTTTTAATAGAGAATATATTTATGAGATTCTTGTAACAACCCGAAAAATGCCGATTTTTCTAGTTAAAATATTTACTAACACTTTTCAGTAGAACTTAAGTTTTTAAAATAGGAATTTTTGTTCCGAGTCTTATTTTGAAATTCCGCGTTCGTATTTGGAATTTTTGAGGGATTCCATGAAAAGACCGTTTTTAGTCATCTTTGACTTTTCTTGACTTTTAAGTCGTCTTTGACTTTTCCTTGACTTTTTAAAGTCGTCATTGACTTTTTCTTGACTTTTAAGTCGTCCTAAACTTTTCTTGACTTTTAAGTCATCTTCGACTTTTCTCGACTTTTCAGTCAACTTTGACTTCCGTTGACTTTTCCCGACTCGTCTCATAAGTATGAAGACCGAAATTTTATTTAAAAAAATAATATTTTTGATTTATTTTTATTTAGATTTATTAAGATTTATCATAATTTAATATAATTATTTTGAATTTATTCGGAATTTAAAGAATAACGTTTACGGTTTTAACCGAACGTCATTTAACTATTCCCGACTCATCGTAAAGCGCGAAACAAAATCGAAACTCGACTTTGGCATGAGTCACACGCGCGTGTCATCGCTTTCCACTCACCATAAGATATTTTAATTGTTTTGAATAAACTAATCAAAATATCTAGATATTTATTAACTTTATCGATCAGTTAACGAAAATTACGCAAATCGTTTACAAAACTGACCCGACAGTCACCATATCACACGGTTTTTCCTCTCTCTTTGACCTTGATATTTTCTTTCTTTTCATTACAATAACATAATATCTTGATATTTAATTCAATTAACTTAATATCTAATTAATTACGGTAATATAATTATTATACCGGGTCAATTCCATAACACAATTTCAAAACCCAACTCACTAGTGTGCTCTATAAACTCACGGCTCACACACTCCACTTTACTCACAAACAACTTTTCATTTTTCAACAAATCAAATTAAGATCAAAATATCACTTTCTTTAATCGTTCTTGAGCGTTCTTCGCGTTCTTCATCCGTTCTTCATCGTTCTTGAGCAAAACCTTCATAAAACCTTCATTTCTTAATTAAATCCGTCCTAACTTATATTTCTAGGATCTCCTCTTCGCTCCCCATCTTCTAGTACGGTTTATTTTCAATTCCGTCAAAATCGTTTTCAACACTTTAATTATGGAAAATCAAAGTTTTAATTCTAATAATGTTTTTCTTGTCATTTCTTATAGGGGAAGACTTTGAAGACGAGTTTGGTGACTCGTATATTTTAGGAGAAGATTAGAAGACGGGTTTCTTATTTTCTTAGTTCTTATTATTTTGGTGCTACTTGATTTTAGCTAGCTAAGGTAACGATTCCGAGTTACTCGACGGATAAATGTTACATAGCTTTGGTTTTTCTTTAGTTTTGGTTCATCTTTAGTTTTTGTTCATATTATTATGATTTTATGATTTTTTAGTTAGTCACATGTTAAGTAGTAGTTAGTATGGTGTTTTATGATTTTATAACATGTTGGTTGTTCTTGTTATATTTTTATGATTTCTTCATGATGATGATTGTTGTATGATGGATGGTTAAATTGGTTGTTAAAATGGGTGTTGATTAATTAAAAACATGTTAGCATTAATTTGGAAATTTGGGGTTGTTGTTTGGTGGTGGCCGAATTGGTGGCTGGAAAACCGGTCCAAACCAGGCCGGTCCAGGCCGGTTCAGACCGGTCTGGGTTGGTCCATGGGGGGTCCGGGTTTTGGTCTTTGGGTTGTGTCAATGTTTGATTGTTTAATTGTTGTTTTGACGGGTTTTAATTATGTTAAAGCATGCGGGAAATATTAGAAAACGGTTTTGGTAAAAGTTAGAAAAATCAGCCATTTTAGCCAAAACAGGCCGTGGGCCCATCCAGGCCCATGTGGGGTCCGGCCCAACTCAGCCCGTGGGTCCCACTTTGGGACTTGTGACGGTTTTGAGTTATCGTCATTTTTATCGCGTTTTGTAATAATTAGCAAGTGAGAAATATTAATAAGTAAAATATTTAATTTAAAAGTTTTTCATAAAATTATTATTTCTCACATGTTAGAAATTATAAATACGAGATCGTAGTTTAATTTGATATCCTTTAAGTCAAACGTGGTTTTGGGTATAATATAATCTAATTCACATGTTAGAAGTTTTATTAAAATAACATGTAAGGAATATGTTGATTTTATGTCTATGTGATAAGACTCTGTTTCTAGCCGGTTTGATCCAACGGGTTTGGTCAAACTAAGATCTAGTCAGCCCCGATTTGACTGATGACCCGTCGCGGGACTCGGGTCGGGGATTGGTCTTCAAGTATGGTTGTATTTAATTAATGAATTAGCCTTAGTAGATATGAGGCGATATGATATTTGATTATTATTTATATGCAATTAGTCACATGATAGGATGTTTTTCCCGTGACTGTTTATTATATGGTTGGTGTCGTGTTGACTAAGTACCCATAGAGAATTATGAGTATATGGCGTCTTGACCATGCTAATTCTAAATGAGTAGCTTGGACCATGACATTGATAGGCACGTACTATCTTTAACGAGTATATGTTCGCCACTGATAGCGTTTGTGTCCCGGGCCTGGGGGGCTTATCCCCAAGTCGGGGCATGGCATCCTAAGAGTTCCGCTTTGGGACGGGAGCCAGCTTAAGTACTAGCCATCTCTGCTTAGGGGGTCGCCTAGCAGAGTTTCTTGTGTACGGTTATGTCATGAGACGGGGAATGGAATAGCTGTTGTCGCTAGGTCTGATCAGTCTAGGAATAGGATGTTTTCCTACCTTGTGGTATAGCCTCGAGTTACAGAAGTCGACTATTGACTGGACTAAGAACTTATGCCTGTTTGTAGAAGTATTGGTCTTTCATGTTTGATGATTCTATGAATCTTAGAAGGTGAGATGCAAGCCGGCTAAGGTTGATAGAGTTTGGATTACCGGTTGTTAACTGATTCACATGATTACGTGTTGATGAGGGTTTGAGTGTATCACGGCCATGTTTCTGAGAGGAACCTCTGAGCTAGCATACCAGCTTCCCTACCTCGAGTCATAGTTTATTATCGGTTTTCACATGATAGCTTTCACATGCTAGGTTATTTGTTAGTTATCTGTTTCATAACATGAAAAGCATATCATATATGTTTAAGTTTTGTATTTTCCATATACATTGCTTTTATGTTATTCATGTTTCATTAAACTCGACATTTCGTGGCTGGGAGAACTCGGAGTTACTCCCCACTGACTGTGGCTTCCGTGTTTATATTTAATGCGGTCGAACAGGTGGTGAATGCATATTTGGGGTACATTGACGAGTTAGCGAGCGAAGTATTTACCTTGGACCTATATTCGGTTCTTAGATTGTATATTATTATACACTCGTTTTATTTCCGTATTTATACGGGAGATATGTCTCCCGTCTTGTATAATTTTTATGTATAATATTAATTTTCTTTTGTAATGAACCTTTTTATTTATGACACCCTTCGTTATGTATTTAAATTATATTTTTTTCTTTCCGCAAATTTGAGGGTGTCACAGTTGGTATCAGAGCTATTTTGCTCCCGACGCACGTTTGTGTACCCTTGCATAAATAACTTGACCTTAATAAAATAATAAACCGTGAGATAGAAGGGTAAGATGGGTAGATTAGGATTTATGTTGTAGTCTATTGGTTTATGCTAATTGTTAGGAGTAACTTAATTTGTTTTGTCTCTTATGAAGATGGTTGGACCTCGTGTAGAAGAGATCGTTGTTACTGCCAACCAGGTCCTTCCTCATAAAGAAGACAATTGCCAAGGAGGCTATGCTTGGGTGGCTAGCCAGATTGCTAGGAGCAATATTACGCCTTAGGGTGGAATATGTGTTACCTGGAAGGAGTATCCTCTACCGAAGATTTGAAGATTTATAAGACTAATGGAAGTGAATTCCTTCTTCATCTGTGAATTCTCTCGTCCTTATAGTATTATGCCCTCTTCCTTCCATCTAGATGCTTCTTTCTTTTCCAACCTATTTGCCTCTTGGAAATTTCTCTAGATAGTTCCTCCATCTTACTATTGGTATCCTTACCTCCCTCTGGTAACATTTTATGGATGTCATACCATTTGTTTGAGGTATATTATACTTAGTCGGAAGAACTTTGAATTTTGTGGAATATGAGTGTTAGTTAGAATGAACATGTGATTCGAGGAAATAGTATAGATCTAATTTCACCCTATGGTGGTGAGAGTGGGTATCCTTGAGGAAAGTGTGGTAAGGTATGTCTAATGATTTTAATGCTTGAAGCTTGTCATGACTTGTGTGTAAATAGTTCATGATATTCGAAGGTGTAAAGTCGAATGAGTTGGCTATTACTTCTTAACTCATTGGTAATTTTGTCTTTTGGAATTAGAAGTTAGTATTGGTTTGAAGACCATGCTTATGATATGTCTATTTTGGAGTAAAGAAGAAGTTTCGAATATGATGCCTAACCATCCTATTAAGCTAGTTCCGTGTTTAGATGATTACAAGGATTTGAGGATAAACTTAGGAGGAAATGCTCCTAGTGGTTTTAGACTATGAAAGCTTAATGTTGCAATATCGTTTAGAGGATCGAGATAATCTTAATAATAGTTGTAGTTGTGGTTAGAAAGTAGAGTGATGTTAATGTTACTTGGGAATTTGTTGTCGTTAAATGTTGGACCCTAACAGGAATAAATACTTTGTGGAATTAGGATATGATGACTACTTGAGGAATATCGACATAAGCGAAAACCGATGTATTAAGAATTTGAAAAAAAAAAAAAAAAAAAAATAGATAAATCGATTACGGTCGCATTGCCCGATGTTTAGCAAAAGTTAAGTGAATCGAGTTTTGTTTGACTAATCTCTTTGAGGTTTCGAGATTTAACTTTTGAGGATGAGAAGGTTTATTGTAAATAATTTGGATAATAAATTTTTGGGGAATAAGTTGGATTAAAGGATTTCATCGTAAGTTCTTTACTTTGTGGTGGTTAGCGGTCTTGTTCCCTTAATTATAAATATTTTGATGGTGATTTCCAATAATAGTTTCGATGGATTTTAGAAGATTTTAATTGAATTGGAATAGTTGGGAATTGCTACTCGATGTGGCATGCTTATGAAATATTTTGGTAGGAATCCGATGATTGAAATGTTGAGGATATATTGCACTCCCTTGAGGACTAGTTTACTTGTACAGTTAGTATTGTCGAGTTACTGTCGACATTAGAATTTTCATAGAGGGGAGATAGTATTGGGGTTCGTCCTTCGTTTTTCTTTATTCTTTCCTTCTTTCTTTCTTCTTTCTATTCGATTTATTCTTTCGAATATTTCGTTCCTTCTATCAATTGTCATCTCGTATAGATAGGATATTAGAAGCTTTAGTTAGAAGTTTAGGTATAGATAGTAGTGTCATTACTTTTACTATAGAATTTTTTTTTTATTATTAAAAGCTTTTAGAAATGTTTTATGATTTCAATTATTTTACCGTCAAGGAGAGGTTGAGACTTGTTATGGAGAAGTTCGATAACTAGTTTTCTCATTTATTGATGCGAAAATGTATATTTTTAAGGCTTTGACTTGGGACGTCGATGTTCTTAACGGCCGACGAGAACCTTCCGTTCCATTGATAAGATCCTATATTTATAGTACAAGTATATTTTTAACAGTTTTGAAATAGACCTACATATATGTTACGTTCCTTCTTCTAAGTTTCGAGGACGAAACTTTTTAAAAGGAGGGGTGATTGTAACAACCCGAAAAATACCCGATTTTTCTAGTAAAAATATTTACTAACACTTTTCAGTAGAACTTAAGTTTTTAAAAATAGGAATTTTTGTTCCGAGTCTTATTTTGAAATTCCGCGTTCGTATTTGGAATTTTTGAGAGATTTCATGAAAAGACCGTTTTTGGTCATCTTTGACTTTTCTTGACTTTTAAATCGTCTTTGACTTTTTCTTGATTTTTTAAAGTCGTCATTTACTTTTCTTGACTTTTAAAGTCGTCTTAAACTTTTCTGAACTTTTAAGTCATTTTTGACTTTTCCCGACTTTTTAGTCGATTTTGACTTCCGTTGACTTTTCCCGACTCGTCTCATAAGTATGAAGACCGAAATTTTATTTAAAAAAAAAAAATAATATTTTTGATTTATTCTTATTAAGATTTATTTGAATTTATGATAATTTAATATAATTATTTTGAATTTATTCGGAATTAAA
>JAIUZE010026832.1:0-10634 GCA_022085475.1 Heliosperma pusillum | reverse complement strand
ATTATTAAAGATCTAATATGAGTGGAAAAAAGGTGACATGGGGCGTATGACTCATGTCAAAGTCGAGTTTCGGGACTTAAGTTGACCCGGGAATAGTTAAATGACGTTTGGGTTAAAACCGTAAAAGTCATTCTTTAATTCCGAATAAATTCTAAATAATTATATTAAATTATCATAAATTCAAAAAAATCTTAATAAAAATAAATTAAATTTATTATTTTTCAAAATAAAATTTCGGTCTTTAAAATTACGAGGTGAGTCGGAAAAGTCAACGAAAGTCAACATCGACTTAAAAGTCGAGAAAAGTCAAAGATGACTTAAAAGTTTTAGAAAAGTGTATGACGACTTAAAAGTCAAGAAAAGTCAATGACGACTTTAAAAAGTCAAGAAAACGTCAAAGACGACTTAAAAGTCAAGAAAAGTCAAAGATGACTAAAAACGGTCTTTTCATGAAATCTCTCAGAAATTCCAAATACGAACGCGGAATTTCAAAATACGACTCGAAACAATAAATTCTATTTTAAAAACTTAAGTTCTACTGAAAAGTGTTAGTAAATATTTTTACTAGAAAAATTGGGTACTTTTCGGGTTGTTACAGCGGAGGTAGTAAAAAATGAGGTCATGAAATTGCTTGAGACCGGCATAATTTACCAAATCACCGATAGTTCGTGGGTGAGTCCCGTGCATGTAGTGCCCAAGAAAGGAGGGGTGACAATGGTGGAACAAGAGGATGGGACTCTCTTCGCTTCTAGACCCGTGACCGGGTGGCGGATGTGCATTGATTATCGCAAATTAAATGCCGCCACCCTCAAAGACCACTACCCCATCTCCTTTATAGACCAAATGCTTGAAAGATTAGCCGGGCATTCTTTCTACTCGTTTCTTGATGGTTATTCCGGGTTTTTCCAAATACTCATACACCCGGAAGACCAAGAAAAGACCACCTTCACTTGCCCCATTGGAGTGTATGCTTATAAGAGGATTCCCTTTGGGCTTTGTAATGCTCCGGGGACATTTCAAAGATGCATGACGGCGATTTTTTGCCGATTTTCTTGAGAAGAGTATGGAGGTCTTCATGGACAATTTTAGTATCCATGGAGACTCATTTGATCTTGGTTTATTGAACTTGTCTAATGTCTTGAAAAGATGTGGGGAGCACAACCTCGTCCTAAATTGGGAAAAATGCCACTTTATGGTGGAGGAGGGGGTTGTGCTTGGTCACATCGTGTCTAAGAAAGGAATAGAAGTTGATAAGGCTAAGGTTTCGGTGATTGAAAACTTGTCACCCCCTACAAATGTGAAGGGAGTGAGGAGCTTTCTAGGCCATGCGGGCTTTTACCGACGTTTCATCAAAGATTTCTCCAAAATTGCCAAGCCTTTGACTTCTCTTCTTCTCAAGGACACCCCGTTTGTATTTGATGAATCTTGCTTGAGTGCTTTTTGTAGGTTGAAAGAGGCTCTTGTGACGGCTCCCATAATCCGCTCACCTGATTGGAGCCTTCCCTTTGAAGTTATGTGTGACGCCTCCGATTATGCGGTTGGGGCGGTACTTGGGCAAGTCGTGGACAAGAGGCATCATGTCATCTACTACACAAGCAAGACTCTAGATCAAACTCAAGTTAGTTACTCGACAACGGAGAAAGAAATGTTGGCCATTGTGCATGTCGTGGAGAAGTTTCATCAATACTCTGTTGGCTCCAAGGTAGTGGTTTACTCGGATCACACCGCCTTGAGACAATTATTGGTGAAAAAAGATGCAAAACCAAGACTCTTAAGGTGGGTTCTATTACTTCAAGAGTTCGACTTGGAGATTAGAGATAAGGCGGGGGCGGAAAATGTTGTTGCCGACCACTTATCTAGGTTGACTACCGAAGACCATGGGTTGAAAGATGAGAGTGGCCCAATTAATGAGTGGCTAAGAGAAGATAATTTGATGATGGTTAGTGGAAAATCACCGTGGTTTGCGGACTTGGCGAATTTTATTGTGAGTGGGTTCATTCCGGAGGAGCTAGATGCTAGAGCTAGAAGAAAATTGAAGCATGATTCAAAACGCTACTTTTGGAATGACCCACATCTTTTCCGCAAGTGTGGTGATGACATGTTTAGAAGA
Source organism: Heliosperma pusillum (assembly GCA_022085475.1). Taxonomy (NCBI): domain Eukaryota; kingdom Viridiplantae; phylum Streptophyta; class Magnoliopsida; order Caryophyllales; family Caryophyllaceae; genus Heliosperma; species Heliosperma pusillum. The sequence goes on along the minus strand of JAIUZE010026832.1, from coordinate 8,524 downwards.
TGTGTTCCGAGGGAAGAAGGAATGGAAATAGTGGATAGGATTCACAATTCGGCCTATGGAGGCCACCTTGGTACATCTCACACCATTGCAAAGGTGTTACAAGGTGGTTTCTTTTGGCCATCGATGTTTCAAGATATCCATTATTTTGTCAAATCTTGTGATAGATGTCAAAGAACGGGGAACATAAGCCAAAGAAATGAGATGCCCCTTAACAATATTCTTGAGATTGAGCTTTTCGATTGTTGGGGAGTTGGCTTCATGGGACCATTCCCAAACTCTTCTGGGAATGAGTACATTCTAGTTGCGGTGGACTATGTATCCAAGTTGATTGAGGTCGTGGCTACCCCAACAAACGATGCGAATGTTGTTATCAAGCTTTTCAAGAACACTATTTTTCCAAGATTTGGGACCCCGAGAGTGGTGATTAGTGACGGGGGTTCACACTTTAGGAAGAGCACCTTCAAGATTTTGCTCTCTTCTCATGGTGTCACTCACAAGACCGCCCTTGCCTACCACCCTCAAACAAGAGGGCAAGTGGAGGTTTCAAAACGTCAAATTAAAGCCGTCTTGGAGAAGACCACAAGCAAAAGTCGAAAGGATTGGTCTCAAAAGCTCCCCGATGTGCTATCGGCTCTTAGAACCGCCTTCAAAACTTCTCTTGGCACAACTCCCTACGAGCTTGTCTATGGCAAGGCTTGTCATTTTCGATCGAGTTGGAGCATAAGGCATGGTGGGCCTTAAAAGAGATAAACTTTGATATAGACATGGCCGGAGAGAGGCGTTTCCTCCAAATGAGTGAGCTCGAGGAGTTGAGACTTGATGCCTACGAAAGCTCGAAGATTTATAAAGATCAAACGAAGAAATGGCATGACGCCAAGTTGGTGGGTAAAGATATAATCGTGGGTGATCAAGTCCTACTCTACAATTCTAAGGTCAAATTGTTTCCCGGGAAGCTAAGGTCAAGATGGTCAGGGCCCTTTAAGGTTATTGATATATCGCCTCATGGCGCATTCGAGCTTTGGAGTGAAGACGGTGGCAACTTCAAGGTAAATGGCCATAGAGTGAAGCGATATTATGATGGAGATGTGAAAGGCACGGTTGAAATAATCTTTCTTGGGGATCCTCTTCCCGAGGAAGAGTCTTGCTTATAAACTCTTGCTCTTGGATGGGTTTGGTGGAGTTCCTCAATAACCACCAATTTTTGTATATATTTCTAACTCTTTTAATGCTTAGTATATATTTGTTTGCATGGAAATTGGTTGAGTTTTTGCCAACCGAATCATTAATTAAATCAATTTCCCATCGTTATTTAATTTCTTAAATTTTGGTGCAATTTTTGTCAATGAGAGTGTGAGGGAGAGATTTAATGTGGTGTGTGATTGTTTTGTAAGAGGAAATGAAAGAGATATGGAGGAACGATAATGAAGAAGTGAGAAATCAAGCAAGAGTGAAGAATTTTGGTTCAAAGGGTCGAAAATAGTCGAGTCACGGTCGTGAAATGAGCTTCACGCCCGTGACAAGTGAAGCAAAGAAAGTGAAATCACGAGAAAAGCACTTCACGACCGTGAAATACACCTCACGGTCGTGAAACTTGTTTCACGGTCGTGAAAGTCATTTCACGGTCGTGAAGTATCGTTGAAACCTTAGCCTTATTCTGCCAATTATTTCACGGTCGTGAAAGTCAAGTCACGCCCGTGACTTCTATTTCACGGTCGTTAAACCTCTTAGACCGTAGCTTCTTATTTCTTTCCTTTACCTTCTTATCCCTTCACTTCATCTTCTTCACCCACCACACAAACACCCTTATCTCACTAAAAAACTCAAATCTCCCTCAAAACTTCATCAAATCACCTCAAATCTTCCCCAAATTGCTACAAAAAACCCTTCTTCTTCAATTACTAACACAAAAAGAACCAATCTTTCACCTTATAAACACCAAAAAAATCAAAAAAATCAATTTTCAAACCTAGGGTTTCAAAAATCCGAATTTGGGGATCCATTTTTTGGGTTAGTTTTCAAGCTTTCTACTTCAATAGAAAGTAGTTTTGGGGTTAATTGAAGGTTTTGCAAGTGCTTGTAATCGTTTTTAAGGAGTTTTTTTAGAAATTTTTCTTGTTGGAAAAGCTTGTGTTAGAACAACAATGGTGGGACAAGGGAGAGGCAAAGCAGCAGCATCAAGGACTACAAAGAGGAGGAGGGGAAGCGGGTCCAACAACCCAAACCCGGATGAAGACTTGGAGATTGAGCAACTTCCGAATTTTTTGGAAGTCGTCTTTGAGACGGACGCTCATAGACAAGCCTTTGAAGGGATTCAAGGGTTGGAAATGGAGGCTACCGTCTTTCTATGCCACGACGTCATACGTGGTTTACGCTTGACAGAGCAGATGCAGGCTTTTTTTGCAGCTACGGGTATGACTACTTTATTTTTAATGCACGAGCTCTCCTACCGGAGTCTCACGCTTGAGTATTTGAGTAGTTTAAATAGTTGTGTAAATGCTGAAAATAGACCTTGTTTTAGTTTCCGTCTTGCCAACACTTCGCATGTCGTCCCCATGGTTGACTTTGCTGCTATATTGGGGTTAGGATTCCCTTCTAGAAGGGATTACGAGGAGCCAAAGGGATATAACTTGAACCCGCTTTGGGAGGCCTTGACCGGGAGGGTTTTGGCCAATTTCCGTCGGAATTCGGCCCTATTAATTCACCACCATGTGCGCCGTTTTTGGCACAGGTTAGTGTCAGGCACCTTCCTATGTCGGCAAGAGCCGAACAACCTGACTCAGCTTGACCTCACCCTCTTAGAGTCGCACATGAATGTGCAAGGGTCGAGGGAAAACTTCACCTTTCCCCTAATAAATGAAATTTATAGGAGGTGGAGGAAGTTGGGTAAGACCACCGTAGCGCGTAAACAAACGGTGGTCATAGAGGGTTTGGTAACTTTTCTGGCTAAGCACTTTGACCCCGACTTCCATAGTGATGGGGCGTACGAGGCTTTACCCAGGGGGACACTTCAAGATGAGACTTCCCTAATCCACTCAAATTGGATTAGAATTGACCAGGCTAAGGGATATCTTTGGGTTATCAAGGATGCTACCCCCTTTTACCTACCTTGTCATAGACTCCCGCCTTTCACACCTAGGGACAACACCATTGAGAGGCGACCTAGCTACCTACTACCGGTGACGATGGCAGATGGTAGACCCTCTTCTAGTGGCGCTAGGGAGGAGGGAGAGTCTCCCCAGCAACCTCGACCCCGACCCAGACCTACACCGAGTCAGAGTGCACCTCAAGTAACATTGCATGTTCCCCCTTTTCCCTTACTACACCTACAAGCACCATACCCCCCACCCAGTTTTGTGAATATTCCCCTCTACCCCTTTGAGTACCAGGAGTATGTTCACCCCGACCCTACCATCTCCCCCCAGAGTGACTACCTCGCCGGTCTCATGCAAAACATGCATTTGAACATGCATGAAGACCGGGTGAACAATTATTATGTCGCCTACCTGATATAGTGTCATTTCGCCCTACTTTTTCACCCTTTTTTGTCTCATTTTGCTTGCCTTTAACGCTCCCTAAGAGCGTTTCTACGTGATTTACCTTCTTCTAGCATATTTCTCGCTTTTATCATGTTTTTTTAGGTAAACCGTCATTTGAGGCGATTTCTACCTAGTTTTGATCGACAAAGAAGAAGGTGAATCACTCGGAGAACCCACGACATACCTTGGGGGCCCCACATACCCTTGGGGGGCCCTACTCGATGCGCCAAAGCCCTCCCGAGTCAAGGCAAGCGAAACCGGGAAGGAAGCAACATAGTCAAGCAAAGGAAGAAGGGAAAGGAGCATTTCACGGGCGTGAGAGGTGTCTCACGGTCGTAAGATGCCTTTCCAAGAAGTTTGATTTTCGAGCATTTCAGCTCACAGCCGTGAAACTCATTTCACGGTCGTGAAAGTTGAGTCACGATCGTGAAACTTGTTTCACGGTCGTGACTTGTTCGTGAAAGAAGACCTTGTTCTGCCACTTATCTCACGACCGTGACTTGCAGTTTCACGGTCGTGAGACTGATTTCACGACCGTGAAACCCATTTCGCGGTCGTGATTTTGCCAGTCCATGAAGCCTTTCGAAGCCCATTTCTTCTCCATTTTTGAAACCTATAAATAGACCCTCTTATGTAATTAAAGGGCACGAAACCCTAGATCTGAAACTCTCATAGAGTTAGCATTTAATCTTCTTTTAATCTTCCATAATTAAGCTAATTAGTTGGTTAATTAGTAATTGCAACTTGGTTTAGTGTTGGAACTTGGGTTTGTATTGAAGATTTTGGGTGAAGACATTCTCTCTATTCATTAATACAAGTATTGTTGGTATAAATTCTTCATCTTTTAGTTGTTGATGCAATTTATTTCATTTCAAGTTAATTATTTGTCATTTGATTGTTAGAATTATTCATTTTCAAAGTATGATGTTCATCTCCTTATTTTTATTGTTTGGTTGTTTGCTTTCCTTCAACATGATTGAGTAGCTTCCCTCTAGGGTTTAGGGGGAGCTTAAGGTAGGATTATGTGGGATAATTGGTTGAGTGATTAGTAGACTTGTGGTAATAATTAGAGTATTACCCATATGCACACTAGGTGTTTGATGAATTGTGTAAACGAAAGTTACACACTTTATCAAGTATTGTTTGATTATCTCTTAAGCGACGGTGGTAGAGATGATTAGACTAGTGTTTATATGAGTGATTTGAGACAAATGCGATGTCTTTGTTGAAGATTATTAATGGTTGAGACATTAGCAAATAATCCTACTCAAACTTATTACCCGCTTGCTAATTACTTGACTAACCCATTGATCCCCCTAAGGTGAACCCTTTACCTTAGTTTTTTCATAAATTGTTTTTACCCGTATCATTTTAGCAACTTCTTGCGTTTAGTAGTTCATAGTTAATCTTCTCATCCAACTCTTGTTAGGCTAGAATAGAACGTGATCAAACTTGTAGTTGACCCCTCCATCCTCGTGGATTCGACCCCTATATACTACTAATATCGGGTTTATTTTTGATGTGTGTACGTATTGACGACAAAAACAGCTCATCATATGGCTGAGAGAACCCGGAGTTACTACCCACTGACTGTGGCGTTCATGTTTTTCATGGAGGTTGCTTGATTGCATTGCTTTTTGCTTGTGGTATTTTGGGTTCGGGTGTGAGCTAGCGGGCATTGGCCTGGATGAATCACCTTTAGACGTTGTTTAGCTAGTTTGCTAATAACTTTGTTACTTGATAACATTTTGAGAGACTTCCTCTCTTTGTAGTATATTCTACTTTGGTTTGTAATTATTTGACATTCCTCGTATTTTATCTTAGCATGTAAAAAGTTTTAAAAACACCGTATTTTCCGCTATATAAATCACATGCTTGTTATGTTTTATTTCCGCATTCGCGAGGGTTGTCACATAAATCCTATCAATCTTTTGGTGGAACAACACGCATTTCTACTTTAAAATTCTGCTTTATTTCTGATCGTATCATTTGGTTATTAGAGCTAAAGATCCTATTGTCCTAATTTTCAAAAAAAAAAAAAGTCTCCGACTCAAATCGTTTTGACAAGTTATGCATTAGTTTTGGTAATATAAAGACGATTGAGCAAAGTGCAAAATTTGCTTTGACAAGTAAGGTTGTCAATGATTTTAGATGTCAAAGTCTCCAAATCTAGGGTATTTGAGCTAGGAAATGATTAGAGGCCAATTTTAAGTTTCAAGGAGGCACATAGTTCGGGTATACATGAAATTTTACATTATTGTACTCCGTATATGATAAGTGTAAAAAATAGTACTCCGTATATGAAAGACTTGAAATTGACGTAATATTGGGTTAATGTTAAGTATTGTACTCTCTCCGTCCCGGTCATTTGTTTATCATTTCTATTTTAGGGTATCTCATTCATTGGTTCCCCTTTCTAAATTAGTGAGGTAATTTATGAGTAATTTGATCACCCATTGGGATTATTGTCCACATATCATCCACCAAGTACCACCACAAATGGTCCCCTACCATTTTCTTAATAATTGTGCCAAAAGCAAAGGTAAACAAATGAACGGAACGGAGGGAGTAATATTTTACTAGTGCAAGGAGACCACACTCTCAATGTCTAGGTAGTAAGTTTCTATTGATCTGTCCAAAAACGAGTATTATTTCAATTCTGAATCAGCCATTTACACCCCGCCCCTTTCGTAAGACCCACTAAGCCTCACGTGAATTTCTCTATATGTAAGATGGGCGGTGTCCAAGAGGTGCATCCATCGGAGTAGAAGGATAGTACCGAACCTTCATTAAATTACCTGCAAGAGTCTACTCCAGGCAATTATTTAGTCACCACACGTGTTTAACTAACATAGCTATTCACTAATTATGATACTTCTTATTTCTCCTAAATGATAAAAATTTTCATGCCCTCTTTATATGAAACTTCTCTTTTTTCTAACATGAAACAAGTTTCTTACTTTTAAAACCGATTTGATATAAAGAGTTCCTTATTTTCCAGCTAAATAGTTAGGAAGTTCCTTATATGTATGAAACTCCTCAATCCCCCATTGTTATTGTGTATTGCACACATTAGATCAAAGAAAACAAAATATAGTAAAAAGATTGTTAATAACAGTTGGCCTGTTAATAACCATCCTCGTCCTCTTGTTTTTGGATGTTAGAAAGAATCGGTTGACCTCCGGGAAAGTTTAAGAGGCTTCCATTGCATACACAAGCGAAAGATAAATAGAACTCATTAAGGCCATCACCGTCGAATCCCATGTCAGTGAATTGATTATCTATAAGGTTGTACCATAAATTTTTACCAGTATCAATTAGTATACACAATATTTCATGTGATGATCCTTTGCGGTACGCAATAGGGAGGTAAACGCCATGGGGTCCTTGGACTGAAAGGCTCATCAACTTAACCCAAGACTCTTTAACACCATATTCCTCCATAACCCATACACTGTAAGTTGACTTGCTCGCATTGTAACATGTAAAACGCAATCGCCCATCTAGCGCGCCTAGGTAATACTCATCATCTAGACCATATCTCGAGTTGGGTTGGAACTGATTTCACCCAAAAGAATATCAGACAAGGGCACATCATTAGACCATCGTTCAACCTTGATATCAAAACAGCCAAATCTCATCATGCCGTCTTGACCATAACAAATCATGACAAGTAAATGGTTTTGTACAAGGACGGAATTCACAATCGTTTCAGTTGTGGCCGTTTCAGACTCTATAGGTTTCCACGAATTAGTTCTCGAAGTATAGACGAGGACATCTCTTAACATATAAGGGTAATGTGGATATATGTATAGGACAAACCTGATAATTTTAAAATCATCATTATTAAAGTCATTTGCGCAATGACACATACCATATTTTACGTAGTGGAAGCAACCGGGAACGCGAATTCTAGGGAGCATACGGTAAATACGGGTAGTTGGGTTGAGCAAGATGAGACATCCAAGTTGGATGAATCCGCACCCAATCAAGAGGTACGATTCACAATTAGCTACCATCGACATGTCGGGCCCATACCATGTTGATTGTAACAACCCGAAAAGTACCCAATTTGCTTAAGCAATAGCTTATGGATACTTTTCAGTAGAACTTAAGTTTTTAATATAGAAATTTTTGTTCCGAGTCGTATTTTGAAATTCCGCGTTCGTATTTGGAATTTTTGAGAGATTTCATGAAAAGACCGTTTTTGGTCATCTTTGACTTTTCTTGACTTTTAAATCGTCTTTGACTTTTTCTTGACTTTTTAAAGTCGTCAATTACTTTTCTTGACTTTTAAAGTCGTCTTAAACTTTTCGGAACTTTTAAGTCATTTTTGACTTTTCCCGACTTTTTAGTCGATTTTGACTTCCGTTGACTTTTCCCGACTCGTCTCATAAGTATGAAGACCGAAATTTTATTTAAAAAAATAATATTTTTGATTTATTTTTATTTAGATTTATTAAGATTTATCATAATTTAAGATAATTATTTTGAATTTATTCGGAATTTAAAGAATAACGTTTACGGTTTTAACCGAACGTCATTTAACTATTCCCGACGCATAGTAATGCGCGCAACAAAATCGAAACTCGACTTTGGCATGAGTCACGCGCCCGTGTCATCGTTTGCCACTCACATGAGATAGTTTAATTCTTTTGATTAAACTAATAAGAATATCTTAGATATTTTCAACTTTATCGATCAGTTAACGAAACGTACGCAAATCGAGCAAAAACAGACACGTTGCTCACCATACCACACGGCTCAAAAGTCCTCTAATGGCCTTGATATTTTCATTACTTTTGGATACAATAATCATAATATCTAGATATTTGTTATAATTAACTTTATCGTTAATGATATTTAATCGTTTACCGTAAAATAATTATTTAACGCGAGTCAATTACGGAACAACAATTTCAAAACTCAACACCTTTATTTGGCCTATATTACACGGCTCAACTCCACTTTCCACTCACCAACAACTT
>JAIUZE010026831.1:0-10293 GCA_022085475.1 Heliosperma pusillum | reverse complement strand
TGAGGGGTAAGGCAAAGTTGTGGATACATAGCCTTGATAAGGTTACATTAGGTATCACCGATTGGGAGAGTTTAGCTCTTGCCTTCTACCAAAAGTACTTTCCTCCAGAGAAGACCGCTTTGTTGAGAAGTAAAATCACTGGTTTCCAACAAGGAGATGATGAGAGCCTTTATGAAGCTTGGGAGAGGTACAAGGACTTGCAAAGAGAGTGTCCTCATCATGGGATAGATCCATGGCTCCTTGCCATCACATTCTATAATGGGTGTTATATAGAGTCCCGTCGTGTCCTGGATTCTGCTAACAATGGAAGATTTGATCAAATCAACGTTGAAATTGCTCACACTACCATTGAATCCATGGCAATTCAAGATTCTCAATATAGAAATTCCCGTTCCATACCATTGAAATCTAAGCAAGAGGACCCCACTTTGACACTTTTACAAGCTCAAGTAGCCCTTCTCACACAAAAGCTAGAACAAATTGAAACCTTTATATCTCAACAGAGTGACAATGGTGTAAGTAAAATTGAAGCCATGATTCTGCAATTGGCTCAAAGGCAAGACACCATGATAGCTCAATTCCAAGAGAGCGATCAAGCTAAGGATGCCGCCATCAAATTGTTGGAAGCTAAAATTTCCCAATTTACCTCTTCTAATACCCACCAAAAGCAAGGGCAGCTGCCTTCACAATGTTACCAACCTCACAAAACTGTAAATGCCATTTCCTCGAGAAGTGGTAAGCATAATGATGAGCCCGTGGTTGTTGATGTTGAAGATGAGGTGCCCATGTCAAAAGGGAAAGAGCCCGAGATTCCTATTGAGATCAAAGTGCCATTTCCCCAAAGATTAGCCAAGCACAAGGAGGAGGCAAAGTATGGTAAGTTCCTTGACGTCGTCAAGAACTTAAAGGTAACAGTCCCTTTCATTGAATTGCTTTCCGAAGTTCCTTCTTATTCCAAGTTTATGAAGGAAGTCCTCAAAAAGAAGAAATCCTTCAATGAGATTAAGACCGTAGCTTTCACTGAAGAGTGTAGTGCACTCTTGCAAAATAAGTCTCCACCAAAACTTAAGGACCCTGGTAGTTACTCCATCCCTTGCACTATAGGCACGTATACCTTTGATAAGGCCCTTTGCGACCTAGGTGCTAGTGTAAGTGTCATGCCCTTTTCTATGTTTGAAAAACTTAACATGGGTGCTTTGAAATGCACTAATATTACTTTGAAAATGGCGGACCGTTCTCTAAAACAACCTATGGGTGTTTTAGAAGATGTGCCCGTCAAAGTTGGTAAGTTTTTCATTCCCGTTGACTTTCTAGTACTTGACATGGCCGAGGACTCTCAAAACCCAATCATTTTAGGAAGACCCTTTTTGCACACCACTGGTGCAGTTTTCGATGTCAAGAATGGGAAGTTGACATTAGATTTAGGAGATGACAAGGTGACCTTTAGTAAAAATTCCACCATTAGGAGTCCTGTGTTAGAAGACTCATGTTATGTGCTTAATGTTGATGACTCTTCTGTTGTTTCTTCTATCCCTCGATCCTTACTGACGGATCCATTGGAGGCACAGGTTAGTGTTGATTCTCTTGCAGGTGACCATACTAAAAGCACTACTGCTAAAAGTGCTAGAAGAGGCTATTCCCGGAAAAGCTTGGAATGGATGGAGAATGTGAACGCTATGATGACGAGATTGGATGATAGTGAGCTTAAAGATAAAGGATGATTTCAAAGAAAGAAATGGAGTCTAGCAAGACTTTTAAATTGCGCTTCTCGGGAGGCAACCCGTGTTCCTTTTCTTTTTGCATTTTTATTTTATTTTATTTTAGTTTTTTTCCCTTTTTCGTTATTAGGATTTATTTTGCAGATGAAAGAGTTTTCCAAGAATCTATAAAGACCTTCCTTGTCAAGTCTAAAAGACTAGCTTAGGGGAGTCCGCGCTGACTAGTAAGCTTCATTCTTCTTTCATTTTTCCGTTTTCCCCTTTTCCCATTAAGCATCTCGTTGTATATTTTGTCTTTGTGCTCACATTGAGGACAATGTGATGTTTAGCTTGGGGGAGGGATTGCATTTTCCCATTTTGCATTTTATTTGATCATTTTTAAATTTTGAATAAACGAAAGAGAAGATTTCGAGAAAAGAAAATTTTTAAAAAAATTTGAAACACAATGAATGCTTTTCATGCTTTGATTGCTTTTTAGTTATGCTATCATGTTCCTTGTGGAGCTTTTTAGTGTCCTCCAGTTAATTGCAATAACATAAATAAATCTATGTAGGTTCATAGGATATACTTTGTATAATAATCAGTTGATTAAAGTTTATCAATAACGGTTGACTTGCTAGATAAGTTTGACGTTATTGTCATACAGATGGCGGTGATCAACTGGTCCCTAAAAGTCACACCTAAAGGATGTGTTTGAGAGATGTGATTATTTGAGAAAATAATCATATTGATGCCCTATTATCTGACTAAAAGGTTAGTCAGTGTATTTGACTAAAAGGTTAGTCAATGTGATGATGAGACGATTATTTAATAACGATTAAATAATATATGCTGAGACGAATTAAAAGTAATTCGTAAAATTGAATATAAAACGTTATATAATTTAATTATAGCTAATTAATAATGTAAGCTAATTAAACAAAACCGTATAATTACTTGGCAAATTATAATATAGGATATTTTATAATAATGACGGATTATAATGTCGGTCCATGTAAAACGACGATTATAATATATTACATTATATTGGAAGCTAAAATGACCGAAACATGGTATCCAGATACACTCGGGTTTTCGGGTCAATGGGTAGTTATTTGAGGAGACTAACTCTCCTCATATAAAAACCCAAAAAGTGTCGTGAGAAAGGAAGGACAAGAGATAGAAAATTCAGTTTTTTCTAACCTAACCTAATTCTCATACTGCCTCCATCAATCACAAAAGATAAAAGTTAACAGTAACTTTTGACAAAACACAAAACCTTTTCTCATCAGTGAGATCGCGTAAGAGGTTCACTTTCTAGCAAAAGAAAAGGGTATTTCTCGGAGCATTTTGGGGGCAACGATTATGAGGATATCTATTTTGATATCTCTGTTCTTTACGCCAATTGCTAGGACCGGAGGTTGATTTCTAAATCTCTATTCCTTTTGTTGTTTTCATTTATGACTAGTATAATCAAGTTATTACTATTTCGTTATAATCCTATAATAATTGTATTGTGGTAATACGGATTTCCCACAAGTGGTATCAGAGCATAGGCCACGAAATTGTTTTAATTTGATTTCATAAACCGAAACTGTTTATGCCGCTGTGTGTTTGACTCGATCGAGGACTTTAGTGTCTCGATCGAGCAGTTTTTGTGAGTGTTTGTCTCGATCGAGGGCTTTATTTGCTCGATCGAGCAGTTTGCTCAACTTGTTTGGTCGATTGAGTACCTGTTTTTGCTCGATCGAGCAGGTTTTAAAACCTTTTGGTCGATCGAGTAGCCGTGTTTGCTCGATCGAGCAGTTTGCTTAAAATTTTTGGTCGATCAAGTGTTTTTTATACTCGATCGTGGTCCCTGTTTGTCGACTAGGAAGAATTAGTCGATCGAGAGACTTTATTGTTTAATGTCTTCTCGATCGAGTACTTTTCAGAATCGTATTTCCTTTCGTATTCGTTTTCATTTAGATTTATTTTGTTATTTTAATCTGTTAAAATAGCATACAATAGATTTGTAGATGTTTTAATTTAATAAAGATTAGATTAAAATGAAAATGGAAATGATGTTGAATGATTTCATCATTTGAAAGGACATTAATTTTTCCCTATTTTGTCGATAAGGACCGTTTTGCTTGAAAATTTTTGCTAAAAATTTTTTGTTTTTCTTTGTTGTATTCAAAGTTTTCGGGCCTTTAATTGTACATTATTCGGATTGTGTATAATTAATGTGAATCGGTTCACATATGCTTAATATCTTACATTTTAAAGCAGTTTGAAATGTTTAGGATAGTTCATTTTATCAGTAAAATGAATCGGGATTGTAATTGATGTGGGTAATTACAGAATTACCACATAATTATAATCTATGTTGGATTGGTGGTTTGGATAATAAAACATTGTAATAACGGTATTATGTCTTGCATGTTTTATTTTAGTTGATGCTTTTATAATGTGTTTGGATTGATTGAATGAATTTTTAACGTATTTTTACAATCAGTTGTAATGATTGTAAAAATGCTTTTATAACGTATTTTAGTTGATGCCTTAGTAGATTGTGTTACCGTAGTGATGGTAACATAGTCTTGGATGTATTTTGAGATCTCGAATCTCCATTATTTTTAGTTTTGGGTTTTGAAATTAGTTTGTAATAAATAGGTTATATGTAATTTTATTTGTTGTAATTTCAAAGAAGACTAAAGATGGAGATTGGAGCTCACTCCCGTTGCATGGACCAAGAAGGGTGATAAAGTCAAGCTTCGAGGGTCCAATCTGTTGGATTCCGAGTTGTATTTTATTCTTTTTGGTAGGATAGGCCACACTAGGACATGTTTTTTTTTACGTTTTTCTTTCTCGTTTGGTTTCCATCACATGATAGATATAATTGCATCATATTCCACCTAAACCAAACCACCTAATAAAATGCATGTAAAATGATTCATATAGGTTGAATATTTTAATCATGGACATACAGATGTCACTCGCTTTTAGGGCCATCACCTTAGTTAAATCATTCTCGAGTTGCTAGACAGTCGTTCACTTAAAATGAATTTAAGTTAAGATGATGGGACCTTCCCCTATAAATAAAATTGAGATTAGTCTTGATAGGGAAAACTACTATGAGCCCCTTCTTCGTCGGAAGTCATAATATGACCCCTTCTACGTTGGGTAAGTAGTGAGTGTTGACCTATTTTATCTCAACATTCTAGTACGAGTAATATCTCGTGATTATGATGGACTAAAGATAGAATTTACAGAAATTTATCGACCAGGAATTCTAAAAGTAGAATTAGCCAAGAGGTTGGCTTATCAATTTACAGAAATTGAGTCTTGGGATCATTTATATAATTCTTGAGGGAGGTCAATTGTATAAATGCACGAGTCATCGAATTAAACAGTTTTTTTTTCATTAGACTCAAATTTAAAACGATGAAACTTATCATATTTATTTTCTTTTTCCACAGTCATATATTCAGATATAACTGCTAATAACAAATGGCTGGCCATACTGATGACCCAATGCCAAGTGCCACGCTCGGACGTGAGTCCTGGCTTAAGAGGTTCATGGACACTATGAATCAGTCAACGCGACTGAAGAATAACGGGTCCAACTTTGCGGACTGGGAGGCGGCATTACGGAATGCTGCCATTGCTGACGGTAAGCTCAAGTACGTGACTGAGCCACTACCGCCAAACCCAGGCCCCAATGCAGGAGCAAATGAATCACTTGCTTATAGTGATTTCGTAATGGAGGCGGGTGCGATAAAGAACGTACTCATCTTTTCAATGGAATCAAATTTGCAAAGGCGATTCATTGCCCAGGGTGCAAACAAGATTTCACCACGCTCTCTAACGAGTTCTCGAAAGCTCCGAGGATCGTTAGCTATGAGCATACCTGTCGCTTCTTTGAAGCGAAACTCCAGAGGGGCCAAGCAGTTAGCCCACACATTCTTGAGATGATTGAGAATGTCGAGAAACTGGAGGCACTTGGTTGCAAAATCGATGAGAAAATCGTCATAGACCGCGTTCTTCATTCACTTCATGCTGGTTTTGCCCTTTTCAGGACAAATTACTATATGAATGATATGAAGAAAAGTCTTCATCAGACTCCATCACTCCTTGTACAGACAGAGAGTGAACTGAAATTGCCGACTCCCCACCAGTGGGAGTCTGAAACAGGACGTTCTCATGATTGGCAACAAGGGCAAAGGTATGGGCAAGGCTAAGGCAAACCTAGATGTAGGGAAGCCGAAATTCAAAAAGCCAGGGCAAGGCAAGAGTGGGCCTGGTGAGTCTAGCGGTAGATCACAAGGCAAGACAAAGAGCGATGAAGGTAACGTGGAGTGCCACCATTGCCACAAGCTTGGGCATTGGAGGAGGAACTGCCTCGTGGGTACCGAGGAGAAATTAAGAAGGGCCGCGTCTATCCTGTTGGTAGCTTCTTCTTTTATCATGTTGAGGAGATAACCATGCAAGTTTCGGAACTTGGGTAGGGTCTAGATGATACTGGTTGTGGTTCTCATCTGTGCAATCATTTGCAGGGCCTAAGAAACATCACAACTCTCGCAAGGGGTGATGTGGACCTGCGAGTGGGGAATGGAGCAAGAGTAGATGCCGTTTCAGTGGGAACATATGTAATCCAACTCCCGAGTGGATTTGAGTTATTTCTGAATAACTGTTACTATGTACCCAGTTTATCTAAAAACATTATTTCAGTTTCCTTACTTGATAAGGACGGCTTTTCGTTTGTAATAAAGGATAATAGCTGTATTTTCTCTTTAAACGAAATGATTTATGGTAAAGCAGTTTCCATGAATGGAATTTATGTTTTAGATCAAACCACAGATATAATGCATGTGAGTAGTAAGAAAGCAAAGGTCGGTGACAAAGATCAAACATATTTATGGCATTGCCGTATGGGACACATAAATGAAAAACGCGTGAAGAAGCTCATTGACAATGGGACTATCTCCCCATTTGACTATGAATCTTTTGGCACGTGTGAATCATGTCTAATAGGCAAAATGACTCGAATTTCCTTCAAAGGTGTTGGAATGCGCGCTGCTGACCTATTAGGACTCATACATACTGATGTGTGTGGACCTATGTCAATTAACGCTAGAGATGGCTATAGGTATTTTATCACTTTCACGGACGATTTGAGTAGATATGGTTATGTCTACTTAATGAAGCATAAAAGTGAGTCCTTTGACAAGTTCAAGGAATTCCAAAATAAGGTTGAAAACCAACTAGATAGAAAGATTAAAGCACTACGTTCAGATCGTGGTGGCGAATATCTTTCGAATGAGTTTGATCAACACCTTAAAGACTGTGGTGTAGTACTACAGTTAACTCCACCTGGAACACCACAATGAATGGGTGTCCGAAAGGAGAGAGAAATCGAACAAACTTGATATGGTCGATCCATGCATGAGTCACACGTGTGTACATGATTATTCGTGGGGTTATCTTCTTTGTCAGCTGGCTCTAAACTTAACCGAAAGTCCGTCTAAAGCTTGTAGACAAGACTCCATATGAATTATGGAAGGGAACGGTCCCTAACTTGTCCTTTATTCGGGTTTGGGGCTGCGAGGCTTATGTCAAGTGGAGACCTGACGATAAGCTCGGCCCACGATCGGTCAAGACATAATTTATTGGTTATCCAAAAGGGATGTTTGGTCATTACTTTTACTCGCCTACCGAACATCGAGTTTTGGTTGCGGCTAGTGCGACGTTCTTAGAGAAAGAATTTCTCGAGAATAGGACAAGTAATGGAACCTTCGAACTGTCGGAGATTCAAGAACCAACAACCGAGCAACCAATGGAGGAAACTGTTCCTTCATCATCTGCTGCGGTAAATATTCCTTTGGAACCTAGGAGGTCGGGTAGACACTCTATTCCTCCTGACATATACATTGGTATGGTATAGGAGAATGAGAGTGATGACGTTTTACTCCTTGAGAGTAACGAACCCGCTACCTATAAAGGTGCTATGACCTGTTCCGACTCTAAGTTATGGCTTGATGCCATGCAATCCGAGATGAACTCTATGTATGAGAATGACGTATGGGATCTGGTTGACTTACCTGATAAGGTTCGGCCTCTTCAGTGAAAATGGCTTTACAAGATAAAGTATTCTGTAGAAGGACAACCAGATACATACAAGGCACGACTAGTGGCAAAGGGTTTCACTCAAGTGCACGGATTGCATTATGATGAAATCTTTACACCCGTAGTCATGCTGCGTTCCATTTGGATAATCTTAGCGATTGCCGCTTTTCATGACTATGAAATTTGGCAGATGGATGTGAAAACCGCCTTCTTAAACGGTTATTTGGAGGAGGAGTTGTACATGGTACAACCCGAAGGTTTCATTGATCCTAAACATCCTAAGAAGGTTTGCAAGCTTAAGCGTTCCATCTATGGACTTAAGCAGGCTTCTCGGAGTTGGAATAATCGTTTCGACCAGGTGATAAAAGAGAATGGATTTACTCGATCGGTCGAGGAACCATGCTTATATATCAAGTCGAGTGGGTGCAAGATTGTCTTCCTAATATTGTATGTCGATGACATACTCTTGATTGGGAATGACATACCTCTCTTAACTTCGGTAAAAGTTTGGTTAAAGAACCATTTTCAGATGAAAGATCTGGGCCAGGCACAAAGAATTTTGGGGATCCGTATCTACAGAGATAGATCACGACGGATGTTATCCCTCAGTCAGGAGTCTTATATAGATAAGATTCTGGAGAGGTTCAGCATGACCAACTCCAAGAAGGGGAACCTTCCAATGGTCTCTGGGATGCATTTGAGTAAAGCTCAGGCACCAAAGACATCGGAAGAGGTCGAGCGCATGAGTCGGATACCTTATGCATCAGCTATAGGATCGATCATGTATGCCATGATATGCACACGTCCAGACGTGGCATATGCATTGAGTATGACAAGTCGATACCAAGGCAATCCAGGTGAAACACACTGGATGGCTGTTAAGAATATCTTTAAGTACCTACGGAGGACTAAGGATTGGGTATTGACTTATGGAGGTGACACTGAGCTATGCGCAATCGGTTACGCAGATGCTAGCTTCCAAACGGATCGAGATGACTCGAAATCTCAGTCTGGATTTGTTTTTACTCTTAATGGCGCTGCGGTCAGCTGGAAAAGCTCCAAACAAACTGTTATAGCAGATTCTACGACTGAATCCGAGTACTATGCTGCTTCAGAGGCTGCGAAGGAAGCTATATGGATGCGTCAAATCTTACAAGGACTAACTGTAGTTCCTAGTTCGGATGACCCGATCACCATCTATTGTGATAATAGTGGTGCCATCTTCCAGGCTAAGGAGCCTCAGTCCAGCAACAAGTCTAGGCATGTACAACGGAAGGCTCACATGATCCGAGATTACGTGGAGCAAAGGGAGATAGTGATAGACAAGATTGTTACGGATGATAATGTAGCAGATCCTCTCACTAAACCACTGAGATATGATAAACATGAAGGGCATGTTATTTCCATGGGAATCAAACGTATTCCTGAGTTGTATTAGTTGTTTTGTATGGATTAGACACCTGTATCTTTTTCATAAAAACTATCTATAAAATCATCGTTTTGTTTTATATTTTGTTTTTCATGTGGGTTGTACTGACAACATTGAACACCACAAAGTGAACTGAATTACATTATATTTTGTTTTGGTCCGTAATCGCCTCCATGAGCTGATAACTCTGGCAATTATTTTGTGACGTCGATTGATGGTGGGTTCAACGAGCCATAAGTCAAACTGTTGACTGATCGATCACAGATGCGGGTTATAATGATACTGCGCAGGACATTTTGTGACGACGTTATGGAGTCCTAAATGTTTCGGAACATTAGGTGCCAGGGCGTGGATAGGACATCCATAGTGTTCCTAGAGTCGATTCTTTTGACTATAGACTGTCTCTGAGATAAAGGCAGTTTTTGGGTGTGACGTGGTTTTCTTTCTCATGGTCGACCGTAACAGGAGGCTAAGTAGATTTTTCAGGGTCATTTCATACTGCCGCTTTATCTGCAAGATTCGAGTTGAAGAAAATATCCAAAAACCCTCCTTTATCATGATATGATATTTCTCAGGGCCCCCACTGAGGAGCTGGTAACTGAAATCATGGACATGCTCGAATTATAGATTCGTTTTCAGTTTTAAGTTACTCTCTAGCGGGGGCAACCCCAATCTTGATACTGATCACTGAAAACTACGAACCTTTGTGACTCGGACTTGCAAATTGGTTCCATTGAGTGGGAGAAATTTATTATGGATATGAGCATCGGTTATCGCCACATACACTTGTACGGACAAGTGGGAGATTGTTGGAGTAGTGCCTCCAGTTAGTGCAATAACATAAATAAATCTCGGTAGGTTCACAGGGTATACTTTGTATAATAATCAGTTGATTAACGTTTATCAATAACGGTTGGCTTGCTAGATAAGTTTGACGTTATTGTCATACAGATGGCGGTGATCAACTGGTCCCTAAAAGTCACACCTATAGGATGTGTTTGAGAGATGTGATTATTTGACAAAATAATCATATTGATACCCTATTATATGACTAAAAGG
>JAIUZE010026829.1:0-10437 GCA_022085475.1 Heliosperma pusillum | reverse complement strand
GACCGTATTATTATCGTCGTCCTACCGGAGGAAATTAGTGCACATATACGAAATGTAGCATCGTGTATGAGTTCAGGGAAATGATTATCCCGTGGATGCCTGTTAATCATACTTGCCATGTACACGGTGCTAGTGCGTTTCATTTACCGTGAGAGATGTCGTCTTTGTGTCGTTGTGTTTGGATGCGTGATTACATGATTGATTATTCATGATCATTGCATGACTGGGCATGGTTTGTTTGTCGAGTCTCAATCTTATCAAACTTATACCGCTAACGGTGAGATGCAAGCCCTAGTGAGCATATTCGGTTGCCTAAGAGTGTCTTCCCCGAGTCTTTGTATAACATGATGGATTCGGATTTGTATTCCATATGCTCTTATCATTATATATTGAATTGCCTATCTATCCTTATCGTATTTCACATGTATATTTATATATGCATGCTTCTACTTTTGTTTTTCCTTCTATGTACGTTTAATGTGATATGGCTGGGAGAACCCGGAGTTACTCCCCACTGACTGTGGCGTTCATGTTTTTCATGAATGAACAGGTTGCTTGCTGGATGCCTTTTTGGATATGATGTTTTGGGGTTCGGGTGTGAGCTAGCGGGCGTTGTCCCTGGAAGTTTTCACCTCTAGACGATATTAGCTAGTTTTGCTAAACACTTGTTCTTTGCTAACTTTAAGAGACCCCGTCTCTTGCTCCTTTGTTGTATTCCTTACTTAGTTGTAATATTTTGACACTCCTCGTGTTATATAACTTGCATGTTTAAAGGTTTTTAAAATACCGTATTTCCGCATATCTTTTCACATGCTTGTATGTTTTATCTTTCCGCATTCGCGAGGGTTGTCACACCACATCATTCTAAGGGCTTATCCATTTAACATCGCAAACGTCGCTAATAAGCTAGTCCTCAAGAGAATGTAACTCATCTCGGTCATACCTTAACCGCTTCCAATCTCACCAGGTTAAACCACGAACCCAAATATCTAGTATCCAACTAGCATTAACTAAGGTTTATCGACAAGGGAAAATCCACAATCAAATAATCTACAAGAAAGATTCCTAAATATATTCGAACATCTTTAGTCCAATCAATTATTACCCTCGAATCCACAAGCATAGATAATCATATCTAGAAAAGTATAATTACCATTAATCATAAGATGAATGGGCTCACCATTCCAATTCTCCGATTCGAATCACTTCTAGGCTCACTATCCTAAACTTAAAGAAATTTCTCATTTATATACCTCAAAATCTCAGGAGATAATGATTACAAATTTCAAGTCCTATATGGCCAAGCACATGGCGATGATACAACTATTCAAATCATCCAGCTCAACTATAAGTCAAGATGCATCGATCTTTACTTACGAAAATATTCCTCAAAGTCTGGTCACCAGTCTCAATTACCAAAGTAAAGTCTCTTTTAGAATCCAACATTTAGAGACATCTAATGCCCAAATGATCTCTAAAACAACTATTATGATAATAAACAAAACTGAACTATCATTCGAGTCCCTTAAAATAATATGAATATAATATATGGTAGAGGTAAGAGTCAGGATTGTAAATATATAATTTATATTTGATTTGGATGAAGAAAGTTGCATCACAATGAAGTTAAAGGGAAAAGAATGCAAAGAGAAGTGTTGTGGTAGAAACGCCCGCAAGAAACAAAACAAAGGAGCAACCTACTAACTAGGTTATGTTTTCTATTTATAAGAGAGTTTAAGTTGGCTTTTGATCCATTAGCTCACAAGATGAATAATTCAATTACAAATCGGGTTTAGTATAATTAAGACGCTCAAAGAGTTTTTAAAGGAGAAGTAGCTATTAAATTAAAATAGTACAATCGTGCACGGATATTTTAACCTATCCAAATTAGGTAAAAATGGGAAAAACAAAATATAGATCGCAAGCGTTAAATACACATTAAATAATTAAACTCGCAAAATAATTATTTTATTAAATAAATTTCCGGATAAAATTTATTATAAAAACACGGGGTGTTACAATCCTACCCCCTGAAAAGAAGTTTCGTCCTCGAAACTTGAATTTTATAAAAGAAAGTCAAATAAAAGGGCAACAACTAGCTACAAAGAAAACCCACAAGTACGGCACTCGCTGCGCACACTGATTCCTACAAAGCTTCCTGACAAAGGCAAACTCCTTTCCTTAATTTTGGCATCATTTACATAATTCACAACTCGCCAAATCCCAATAGGCTTACATCACAATAGGCAAACTCTTTTTTTTTAATAAACCGCAATTAACTTTTTACCTTTCAATAACTTAATACCATTTTCCTCCACGACCATAATCATTGACATTCCACAACTTTCATAGCTTAATCTATATCCATAAGCAGATTTAGCTATTCAAACGAACATCTATGTAACAACCCGAATTGTACCCTATTTTTCTAGTGAAAATATTTTACGGATACTTTTCAGCATATTTAAGTTTTAAATTGGAATTTATTGTTTCCAGTCGAATTTGGAATTTCCGAGTTCGTATTTGGAATTTCTGCGAGATTCAATGAGAATCCCGTTTTTAAGTCAACTTTGACTTTCGTTGACTTTTCCGACTCACCCCGTAAATTGAAAGACCGAAATTTTATTTAAATAAAAAATTTAATTTATTTTTATTAAGATTTATTTGAATTTATGATAATTTAATATAATTATTTTGAATTTATTCGGAATTTAAGAGAAGGTTTTACGGTTTAACCCCGAACGTCATTTAACTATTCCCGAGTCAACTTAAATCCCGAAACAAACCCGAAACCCGACTTTGGCATGAGTCACACGCCCCATGTCATCTTTTTCCCCTCACATTAGATATTTGAATTCTTTCGATTAAACTAATACGAATATCTAAGATATTTGTAACTTTATCGATCCGTCAGTTTAAATTACGCAAATCGATTAAAATCAGACCCGGTTTCTTCTCATGTCACACGGCTCTTCCTCCTCTAATAGGACTAGATATTTTTCTTTCTTTTGATTACAATAACATAATATCTAATTAATATCTAGATATTTTATTAAACTACATTTAATCTAATGATTTTAATTATTACCCTTAATATAATTATAAAAACCCGAGTAATCCGTACCACATTTCAAAACCCGACCCATAATTCTTCTATATATGTACACTGCCCACTCCACCACCATTACTCACTAACTACCGTTTCATTTTACAAATAAATCACTTAAGGATCTAATTAATACTTTCTTTAATCGTTCTTCATCGTTCTTCATCGTTCTTCGTCGTTCTTGAGCAAAATCGTCACAAACCCTTCGTTACTTATTCAAATCCGTCCTAACTTATATTTCTAGAATCTCCTCTTCGCTCTCCATCTTCAAGTACGGTTTATTTTCAATTCCGACAAAATCGTTTTCAACACTTTAATTATGGAAAATCAAGTTTTAGTTCTAATAAAGTTATTCTTGTCATTTCTTATAGGGAAGATTTTGAAGACGAGTTTGGTGACTCGTATATTTTAGGAGAAGACTAGAAGACGGGTTTTCTTATTTCTTTAGTTCTTATTTTGGGTGCTAATTGATTTTTGTGCTAGCTAAGGTAACGATTCCGATTTACTCGACGAATTAATGTCACATATCTTTTGTTTTTGTTCATGTTATTGTTATTTATGGTTTTAACTAGTAACATGATAAGTTGTTATTTTTAATATGTTGTATGAATTTTTAACATGTTAGTGTTCTTGACTTATTTCGATGATTTGTTCATAATCATGATTTTTGTATGGATGATGTTTAAATTGGTTGTTAAAATGGTTGTTTGTTTATTAAAACATGTTGGAATTAATTTGGTGTTTGTTGTTGTTGGGGCCGTGTAAAATGGCTGAAAAACCAGCCCAAACCAGGCCGGTTCAGGCCGGTTCAGGCCCGGTCCAGGCCGGTCTGGATTGGTTCGGGATTTGTCCTTTAGGTTTTTGTCGATACTTGATTGTTTTGTTGTTGTTTTGACGGGTTTTAATTATGTTAAGCATGCGGGAAATATTAAGAAACGGTTTTTAGAAAAGTCGATCAAAGTAGCCAAAATAGGCCGGTTTATTCTCGGCCCAAAAACAGGCCGTGGGTCCCCCTCTAAACTTGTGACGGTTTTTGAGTTATTGTTATTTTACCGTGTTTTGTAATATTTAGCAAGTGGGAAATGTTAATAAGTAAATTATTTAATTAAAAGTTTTCATAATATTATTATTTTTCACATGTTAGAAGTTATAATACGAGATTGTAGTTTAATATGATATCCTTTAAGTCAAGCGGGTTTTAGTATGATTTTAATAATTCACATGTTAGAAGTTGGAATAAATTAGCATGAGATGAATATGATGATTTTATGTTCAAGTCTAATTGGTAAAGACTCTGTTTCTAGCCGGTTTGACCAAACGGGTTTGGTCAAACTAAGATCTAGTCAGCCCCGTTTTGACTGAGGACCCGTCACGGGACTCGGGTCGGGGATTTGTCTTCAAGTAAGGTTTATTTAATGAATGAATGAGCCTTAGTAGATATGAGGCGATATGATAATTGAATATAATTTATATGCAATTAGTCACATGATAGGAAGTTTTTCCCGTGACTGTTTGATTGTATGATATATGTCGTGTTGACTAAGTACCCATAGAGAATTATGAGTATATGGCGTCTTGACCATTCTAATTCTAAATGAGTATCTTGGACCATGCATCAGATAGGCCTTACTATCTATAACCGAGTATTAGTTCACTGCTTGATAGCTTTTGTGTTCCGGCCTGGGGGGCTTATCTCCAAGTTGGAGCATGGCTGCCTAATAGTTCCACTTTGGGAATGGAGCCAGCTTAAGTACTAGCACAACTAGCTTAGGGGGTCGTCCTCTAGTAGAGATTCTTGTGTGACTTTTGGTCATGAGACGGGGAATGGAAATCAGCTGGTGTCCTAGGTCTTGATCAGTATTAGAACTAGGATGTTTTCCTACCTTGTGGTATTATAGCTCAGTTACAGAAGTCGATATGGACGTACTAGGAACTTAGATGTTTATAGACGTATGGTCTTTCATGTTTGATGATTCTATGAGTCTTAGAAGGTGAGATGCAAGCCGGCTAAGGTGGATACAGAGTTTGGATTACCGGTTGGTTACTGATTCACATTGTAGAGTTATGTGTTGATTAGGGTTTGAGTTGTATAAGGGCCATGTTTTAAATGTAACCCTCTGTGCCAGCATACCAAGCTTTCCCTACCTCGTGTTATAGGTTGTTAACAGATTCAAATGATAGCTTTCATATGCTAGGTTATATGTTAGTTAATTGTTTCATAACATGAAAAGCATATCGTATATGTTAAGGTTTTGTATTTTCCATATACATCTCTTTTATGTTATTCATGTTTTATTAAACTCGACATTTCGTGGCTGGGAGAACTCGGAGTTACTCACCACTGACTGTGGCTTCCGTGTTTATATTTAATGCGGTTGGCAGGTTTGTGATGCATAATTGGGTACATTGACGAGCTAGCGAGCGAAGTATTTACCTTGGACCTATATTCGGTTCTTATGATTGTATATTATTATACACTCTTTTATTTTCGTATTTATACGGGAGATATGTCTCCCGTTTTGGATAATTCTTATGTATAATATTATTTTCCTTTTGTTATGAACCTTTTACTTTAAGACACCTTCGTTATGATGAATATATTTAATAGTAGGTTCCGGTTTTAAAATTTACCGATTTTCACTAAAGTGAACCTATTAGAAACGTATTCTCATCTTTTATTTATTTAAATTATTTTTTTTTTCTTTCCGCAAATTTGAGGGTGTCACAATCTAGCTTCCTCAATTCATCAGATTTCAATATCCTCATAAGCTACTTCATAACCAAACACCACAAATGGTAAGCCTTTATCAATATCCATATATAACAATTCAACCACAAATATCGCAAATAAAAACACCACAAATTAATGATTTAGAAGCTCATACCAAATGCCACAATCATTAAATACATCAAACACCTAATTGCGATTAGTACTCCAAATTATTACTTCACAACTTCCAAAACTGCGATTCCATTAACCACGATTTCCAATTATATCCTTAAGTACAACAAAGGTATAACGAGTCACAAATTTTTCTTAGGTTTCATTCTTGTCCACATCGTCCTAGAAGACCTCAATAATATTAATCTTATTTAAGATAATACATACTTCAACAAGCTTCACTAGATCATCACTAACTCATATCCACCAACACAAATTCCAAAATAAACGCAACTATATCCTTAAATTGGTAGTGTTATACCATACACTCTTATAACTTCAACTCACATACATTGACCATTATACACTATTGATATGGACACTAAATTTCCACAAAATAAATTATCCATTAAGTAACCACACGCCTTAACGTCCATGATTCTCCTCCTAAGTATCAAACACAACATCATAAACACCAAGCTCTTTCATTCGACAAGTGCAACGCTCAATTGCTAACTTTCCAAACCATGATAAAAACACACACTAATCACCAAGAGATATAATACCTATTATTGCCCAAAAAAAAAAACGCTTACGAAAACATGTCATAAATCATTTTGTAAAATATGATACTCATTACGGAAATCAAAGGGTAAGGCACACCGATTAGTGAAAATTGAAAGTTTAAGGATATTAAAACAAAGATAAGATCGAAGGACATTACGAGGACATGAAAGGAGATCAATGTTAAGAAGCAAAGAGAAGAAGCTCAATTAAATGAGAGATATGAAGGCTTTAATCAAGGAAATCGATTAAGGGACACCGATCCTAAAGAAACACGTAAGCATACAACAAGTCAAAGAGAAACCCAAGATGGTAGCGCAAACGATACTAGAAAAACAAAAAGGAAATTGTAAAATCTAAAATTTTACACTTCTCAATCCATACACTTTTAACCTCTTCTTAATATTGACGAAACCCTATTATCTTCCAAAATATCAAAACCTAAAAAGACTTCCATGAAAAACAGTGTACAACCCATGTCCTCATAAATTCGATATTATTCTTCATTACATTACATAAGAGCGCTAATAAAACTTTAAAATACTCTGCTCATAACCACCTAAGAATTCCTAAGGGAAGGTCATCTAACAAATCCTTTGATAACAAGCTTTCAACTACTCAAATAATTCTCCAAACGAGTATAACACTAAAATCCTCAAATTACTTTTATATACTCAAAGATAACTTTCATTATACCATTATCCTCGACAACTAATACACGAAAATTCCAAATAATAAATTATCCCACATTCTAATTTTAACGCATCTAAGTCCACCAATTCGCGTAACAATTATAACACTTACATCATACTCCTATTCCTCAAATCATTATTTATCTATTCCATTAATAATTCACTAGTCTAATCACCATATTTATCCAACACATTAATAACCTCAAAACTCAATTTCCCCAGCCTTTCGAATAACGGGCTAACCAACCGAGGGTACACTTACTTCTTTTTAATACTCAAATCTTCAGTCCATATAGCCTACACACCTCATCACTTAACTAGAGAAACATTAACCTATCCCTCATACTTCCGAGTACTCCAAAATAATCATTCCCGAACAACTAGGTCAAATCTAAGATTTTGCACTGACCATACTCATGCAATTCAGGCAAATTCCCAATTCAAAGAATTAAAATGAACTTATATATAATCCCAAATTCCAATCATTATTACCATAATAAATATTTACCTCATATTCTAAAATAAAACATCGATACTAATGACAGCTCACAAATAATAACCCAACACCAAACCAGTTATATAATAAAATCAGATAAACAAATTGGAGAATAGAAAAGGCAAAAATTTATTTCTTAAATGCACAACTTCATATAGAAAAAAGTAATCTAATTCAATTGCATCGCTTAATTGCTGGAAATCTTGAAATTTTTCTAGGTAAGTCACCTTAGATTGAACTATGAAGTTCCAAAACAATATCCATAAGATAATTAACTACTACCATTAAATTAAACATATTTCTACAGTCCAATATAAATTGTTCATAACAATTCCTCAAGTAAAATATTCAATGAAATCTAATTTGAATACGAAATGGTTGACTTTCAAATAAAATGCTAATATATTCACTAACTAGATCCTCAAAATTAACTTGAGACATTCCATAATACTCCGTCATCACAAACCTACCTCCATCGAACAAGGTGAAGGGAATAGGACTCCCAACAAAAAGGATTACCTTTAACAAACATCATAAACAAACTCCAAGATTTTACTTACCAACTCAAACCTCTTATCAGTTCACAATAAATCACACGAATCCAGTTCCTCAAATATTGTAAATCCACAACATGATAAGACAATATCCAAACTTTAAGTTCCATTCTACAATTCGATACAGCCATACTATGCACCTTGAACATCAATTATAACTTATATCCTTCACATCATTAACCATGATAAACTCCTAAGTTAAACCATCAAATAAAGGATAAGATAAACCTCAAATTTTCTTAAGAGTCACAATCATGATAAACACTTCCAATACACTATCTCCAACTTTTACAAGCTGACTACGGATCCTCAAACAAGTGGTTCAATGAACTAACTCTATGACATAACTCTTAAGTAAGAGGCTATATCCTAATCTTATCTCATACTATCATATAACAAATTAATCAAATATATAAATCAAATACGAAAGTAAGTGAAAATGACCATAACATGTTAACACACACTCTACACATTTCTCAATCATACAGTTACATATGCAAGTAAAGAGAAAATCACGCAGCAAAGTACATAAAAGGTCCTTATCGGTTTTTACCCTTTTACTCTCACTCAATTTAACTAAGCCAATTTAATTTAGTCATTTACTAAGCGAGAGTTGGGAGCGTGTTCACTCTAATACCAACTGTAACAACCCGGATTCTTAAAATAAAAAAAATACCTTAATAATAAATAATCCATCAGAGTAAATAGATGAATAGAGTCAAGGTGGCGGAAACACCTGACCAATCCGGATCGATACTCAAATTCAAAACTAAACTAATACATTATTAATAATCCTTAACTTATATAAATTCCTAAATAAATTAGTCTTCTTGGCACAAGTCTCTGTGACAACCCTCGCGAATGCGGAAATATAAAACATACAAGCATGTGAATTAATTTGCGGAAATACGGTATTTTAAAAACTTTTATACATGCAAGGTAGAAAATACGAGGAGTGTCAAAACATTACAAACTAAGTACGGAAAACAACAAAGAGACGGAGTCTCTCAAAATGTTAGCAAAGAACAAGTGTTTAGCAAACTAGCTAATTAACGACTAGAGGTGAATCTTCCAGGGACAACGCCCGCTAGCTCACACCCGAACCCAAAATAGCATAAGCAAAAAGCCATCCATGCAAGCAACCTGTTCATCCATGAAAAACATGAACGCCACAATCAGTGGGGAGTAACTCCGGGTTCTCCCAGCCATATCACATTAAACGTACATAGAAGGAAATACAAAAGTAAAATCATGCATATATAGATATACATGTGAGATACGATAAGGATAGATAGGCAATTCAATATATAATGATAAGAGCATAAGAGTTACAAGTCCGAATCCATCATGTTATACAAAGACTCGGGGAAGACACTCTTAGGCAACCGAATACGCTCACTAGGGCTTACATCTCACCGTTAGCGGTATAAGTTTGATAAGATTGAGACTCGACAAACAAACCATGCCAAGTCATGCAATGACCATGAATAAATCCATCATGTTATCATCCATTCAAACATACCAATACATAGACGATGCCCAATCATGCAATGACCATGAATAATAAGTCATGAAATCACGCATTCAAGAACGACGACACAAAGACGACATCTCTCACGGTAAATGAAACGCACTAGCACCGTGTACATGGCAAGTATGAGTAAAAGGCATCCACGAGATAAACATTTCCCTGAACGCATACACGATCACATTTCAAATATGGGACTAATTTCCTCCGGTTTAGGACGACGATATAAATACCGCTGGGTCTAGTCTTAATCTTGGTCATCCCAAAATCACATTTTTCGGTTCGACATGCGATAAACGTTTCGCATTCAAGACTCGGTCAATCATTAACGCCGAGTACCCCAAATTCGGTCGACATTCACGAAAGAGGCGGAAAAGAGCTCAAGCCTCATAACAAGCGGTACGCTACATGCAAATAACACCACCTCGCAAGTACACAACATTTGACGGCCGGGTCGATCAACAGATAGCGTTCGTCTCCCAACAACGTCGTCGTATGCCCACTACCACATGCAATTAAGCAGTAGGATACCTCCCCGTTCCGACATTCCAGCCTTACGAACGTGGAGGTAGCCAAGGGAATGAGAGTACAAAGCACAAGACAAAATAATGCTCAA
>JAIUZE010026823.1:0-24007 GCA_022085475.1 Heliosperma pusillum | reverse complement strand
ACTCCCTTTGACTCAAAGAGCCGTGACAACCACATGCCATATGGCAAGTCAAGAGTAGAATAAAATTTGTCTTCGGTCACCGAGAAAGCGGTTTGTGAAATACGATTAAAAACAAGAGAAGGTAAATTAACCCGGTTGCCTTCCAACCAATGCTTAACGACTAACATCTCATAGCATGCAATTTTATCACGTCCGCCCCGTCGCGGAATCACGGTATTCCATAAAAAATTTAACAGAAATTTCAGTTTCGGAGAGACACTACCAGCCAACACGCAACTCGACACCGTCGCCCCAACATCAAAATATTGCTTAACCTCCAGCTTAGCCATGTCCGTCAGTTCCTCCCATGACGTACTCGGATTGATTTTGATTCCATCATCAGGAACCGAAAACAGAGTACAAAAGTCCGTCACGGAAATCGAAACTGAACAGCCATTTATGAGGGCATGCAAGACTCCATTGTCTAAAGAAACAGAAGAAAAGAACTGAATTACCTCAATCGGATACACCGGACCCGAAAACTCAGCCACCGTTTCCCATTCTTGGAAATTCAGAAAATCAGAAAAGACTCCCAAAGCCCTATACTTGTCACACCAAGCCTTAGGATAATACCGACCACCGTGTATTCCATATTGAGCAACCCGGTTCACAAGTTTTCTTTCGTCTTTTGTAAGACGGAGTTTATCAATTCCCAAAGATGTTTCTTGCGGCGAAAAATCACGAAGAGTTACCCGTGTAGTCTCCTCGGAAACAGTGTCAGTGGGTTCGTTTGTAACATCTTCTTGGAGTCTACCTTTGCCTTTATTTAACCGTCTTCTTTTCGTACCCTCGAGACCCGCACCCGACTCGGTTTGGTTTGGGTTGGGTGATTGTTGTGTGGGAGGAGAAGAGGTATTTTTAGGCAAGCTTGGCTTGGGAGTTTTAGGATTTGGGTTTTTAGCAATTTTTGATCTAGTGGAAGCCATTGTTGAAGGTTGAAGGTTGAAGGTTTGGGTGTTTTTGTGTTTTGTTTTGGTAAGGGAACCGTGAGGAAGGAGAAGAAGTGGTAAAAAATTGGTTGAGTAATTAAGAAGGTAAAAGGTGATGGGTGATGGGTAATTATGATTGTGTAAGAGGTAGGTGTTTCTTTTGTACTTGGGCACATGGGTGTGCCGTCACAATGTAGTTCTTTCCTTTTTCTTTTTTTTTTTTTTTTTTTTTAATTTGAATTTGGGTAGGAAAAGAATCTTGAGTGGTTATTTTTGTTGGGATATGGTAAGGATAGAATTTTGGTAAATAAAAGATATGGAAGGGTTATATTTGTTTGAGAATTTCGGCTAGTATAGAATACATGGGTAGAATTTGGCTCAATTTTGGAAAGTGAATAAGATAGGTTTTAGGCAAATAATGTGGTTCATAATTCAATTTCCATAAAACACTAAATATGCAAGATACTCACGTAAAATATATTATATTAAACACAAATATACTAGCAATGAAATCTGCGGACACAGTCATATAATCTCGTCTTAATCTAGCCAGTCACGCAGGTTCACAAAATAAATAAGATGAATTTAATTGCTACCGATTAAACCAATTTCCAACCGCCAAATCTCAAAACGTCTTCTCGCTAACGCCTTTGTTAAAATGTCAGCCCATTGAACATCAGTACTACAAAATTCGAGTTTAATGTTGCCCTTTTCTACATGGTCACGCAAAAAATGATGTCTAATATCTATATGCTTAGTGCGAGAATGCTGAGCTGGGTTCTTAGAAATAACAATAGCACTCGTATTATCACAGAAAACAGGCATACAACCAACATTAACACCATAATCACATAGTTGTTGCTTTAACCAAAGTAGTTGAGAACATACCAGTCCTGCAGCAATATATTCGGCTTCTGCAGTAGACAACGCAACCGAATTTTGCTTCTTTGAGCCCCAAGTTATTATGCAAGGTCCAACAAACGTAGCAAATCCAGAGGTGCTTTTTCTATCTAAAGAACATCCCGCATAATCTGCGTCTGAGTATCCTACTAGATCGAAATTACACTCAAGTGGATACCACAAAAATAAATTAGATGTACCAATTAAATATCTCAAGATACGTTTAACTGCAATCATATGTGATGCCTTAGGACATGATTGAAATCTAGCACAGACACATACGCTGAACATAATGTCAGGTCTACTTGCAGTCAAATATAATAAAGAACCAATCATACCTCGATATGTAGTCTCATCTACGGACTTACCATTTTCATCTAAGGTCAACTTTTTGTCAGTTACCATAGGCGTGTCCATTGGATGAGCGTTCTCCATACCAAATTTTCTGATTAGCTCCTTGACATATTTTTGTTGGTGAACCTTTATGCCTTCTTTGGTTTGTTGAATCTGCAATCCTAGGAAGAATTTTAATTCTCCCATCATGCTCATTTCAAATTCAGAGGTCATAAGATCTGAAAAATACTTGCACAATTTATTGTTAGTAGAACCAAAAATAATATCGTCTACATAAATTTGAGCAACAAGTAAATCAGAACCCTCGTATTTTAGAAATAGGGTTTTGTCGACAGATCCTCTCTTAAAATTGTTTTGTAATAAAAATTTTGACAATCTGTCGTACCAAGCCCTAGGCGCTTGTTTCAAACCATATAAAGCTTTATCGAGTTTAAAAACATGGTTTTGAAACTTGCTATTCAAAAATCCAGGAGGTTGTTCAACAAAAACCTCTTCTTCCAAATACCCGTTAAGAAATGCAGTCTTAACGTCCATTTGGAATAATTTCATTCCTTTATGAGCTGCGAAGGCGATGAGCACGCGAATAGCTTCAAGTCTTGCTACTGGAGCGAATGTCTCGTCATAATCAATCCCTTCTTGTTGATTATAACCTTGAACGACCAATCGAGCCTTGTTACGAACTATAACTCCTGAATCATCCAATTTATTTCTGAATACCCATCGAGTACCAATCCCAGTTCGATTAGGAGGTCGTGGCACAAGGTGCCATACTTTATTACGTTCGAACTGTTGAAGCTCCTCTTGCATAGCCACAATCCAGTCGGATTCTGCAAGAGCTTTCTTTATGTTGGTAGGCTCTATGGTAGACAGAAAAGAATAGAATGAACAAAAGTTATTTAATGTTCGCCTCGTTTGAACTCCCTTATTCAAACTTCCTAGGATACTATCCATAGGATGAAAACTCATATATTTCCATTTCTTAGAGTTCCTAGGCTCATCATCATCTGATGAACTATCACTTTCCTCAAATGATTCAGAATCAAGATTGGTTCCCCCTGAGTTGGACTCTGGGGTTATAGCTGAAGTTGGTACAACTTCAGTTACACCATCTTGGTTCTGGTTCAAAGTTATAGCATCATCAGCTATAACTTCAGTTTCCTTTTCCTTTTTTTGAGAAGAGACATTCGTATCATCAACAATTGTCTCAGTTCTCTGTTCAAGGTCATTTGCGGATTTATCAAGTTCATCATTGATTCCTTCAATAATTTCTTCATTATTTTCTGGCACGTCATCTCTGGAGAGGCGAAAGTCGGGATCATTCATGTCCTCTTCTTCATTCTGTTCAACTTGTTCAAGCATATTATCTTCATCAAATACAACATGAACACTTTCTTCTATGCACAAGGTTCTTTTGTTAAAGACTTTAAAAACTTTACTATGATTAGAATAACCAACAAACACAGCTTCGTCACTTCGTGGATCAAATTTGCTCAAATTACTTTTTCCATTATTATGGACAAAACATTTACTCCCGAAGCAACGAAGGCGAGCTATATTGGGTTTTCTCCCTCTTAAAAGTTCATAGGGAGTCTTTTTGAGAATTGGTCTAATCATAGCTCTATTGTGCACATAGCATGCAGTACTAATGGCTTCTGCCCAGAAACTTTTAGGAAGGCCACTACACAAAAGCATAGTGCGGGCCATGTCCTCTAATTTTCTATTCATACGTTCCACGACACCATTTTGTTGTGGGGTTCGTGGTGCAGAAAAGTTATGTCCTACACCATTCTCCCTACAATATTCTATAAAAGCTTGATTATCAAATTCGGTGCCATGATCCGTACGAATGGAAACTAACTTTTTATCATACTTGTTTTGGGCGAGCTTCATTAGTACTACAAACTCGTCGAAAATTTCATCTTTAGTAAATAGAAAGATAGGCCAAACATACCTTGAGTAGTCGTCGACTAGAACGAATACGTACCTTGATCCACCGCGGCTTCTAACTTTCATAGGTCCACATAGATCCATGTGTACCAACTCAAGTGGACGCTCTGTACTTACTACTCTTTTCGGTTTGAATGAAGAGCTAACTTGTTTACAACGGGCACATGAGTCACACATCTTTTCTTGTTCGAATTTGATTGAGGGTAAACCCTCAACTAAATCCCAAGACTTAAGTTTCTTTAAAATCGTTGGACTTATGTGTGCAAACCTCTTGTGCCACAAGCATGAATCATCCACAGTGACTTTCATGCACGTAAAGGAACTTGTAGTGACTTTGTTTAAATCAATCATATACACGTTCCGTTTACGTAGACCTTCTAAGATAACATTACTCGTACCTTCAACTATGATACGACAAACATTTGAATGAAAAACGACTTTGTTGCCTTTGTCACATAGTTGAGAGATACTTAGCAAGTTATGCTTAAGGCCATCTACCAGATATACGTTATTGATAGCATGTGAAGAAGATATACCAATCTTACCTACACCGATTATGTTACCCTTCTTGTTGTCTCCAAAGGTGACCTTGCCACCATTGAAGGGTTCTAGTGAAAGAAATAAATTCTTGTTTCCAGTCATGTGCCTCGAACATCCACTGTCGAGATACCATAGATTGTTTTCTTTCACTATTACCTGCAAGAGAATCAAATACAACTTTTAGGTACCCACGCTAAGTTGGGTCCTTTGTGGTTAGTGACTCTATATATTTGATCCTTCCTAACCCATACCTGTTTGACAATTCTTTTCTTCTTAGGATAGGGTTTGCTAGATTTATTATATTGATTATTGTTACGACGCACATTAGGTTTAAATGACTGCTTCTGATTCACATAAGATTTAGATTTTGAAGGTACCGATGTGTAATCGAAAGCCATGTCATAAAACCACCTGAACTCATTGTTTCTAATCTCATCACGTTGAGATTCAGGTTTAGACTCATTAACACTAGACACGTCATGCTCTTTCACAAAATCAGTTTGATTTTTGTTGTCGATAACATATTTAACACAATTATCTTTAACATGACCGTTGTGACCACAATAATTGCAAATCAGATATTCTGAAAGATTGACATACTTCCTTCTTCTGAAATCACGGTCAGAAGGAGTAGATCTGCACTTATTATGGTCTCTACGACTATAACATTCATGACCAAGACCCATCTTCATGTTATTGTTAGACTGTTCGGTAAGGAAGTCTAAGACCTTTTGACTTCCTTCCCACTTATCATGAACTTTTCGTGCATGTAGGAGCAATTCCTTCAAAGACTGAATTTCTTTTTCACACGACGAATGATCTACATTCGAGTTTTTGGAGGGATTGTTCTTTTTGAAATTTTCACGAAAATCATTAAAACGTTTGTTCAAGATAAGTTTCTCCTCATTATGTTGACTTTTGGCTTGGGAGAATTCATCCTTCAAATCTTTCAATTGCTGAGAAAGAAAAGAGTTTACTTTCTCATGATCAAGAATAACAACTTCCTTTGCCTTAGCTTGAGATTGTAAAAGCTCAGTGACTTTCTTCAATTCTAAAGTTATAGCTTCATTAGCTATAACTTTGGCTTGAAGGTGCTTAATGTTGAGCTTCAACTCTGAGATTATAGCTTCATTAGCTATAACTTTAGACTCAAGAGCTTCTTTCTCAACATTTGTCTTGTCTGAAGTTATAGTTGAAGTTGCCATAACTTTAGACTTGAGCTTTTTAGCTTTGGCCTTAAGAAGTTGGTTTTCCTCAGCAATGTCAAGAATTTGTTCTTTAAGATCTTTCAATTCTAGACTCTGCTCATGACAATGATCTAAGGCTTCTTCAAACTACTTAATTAAAGACTTCTTAGATAAATTCTTAACTTGCTTTTTAAGTTCAAGATGACTAACCTCTTCATCATCTTCTGAATCTGGTTCTGAATCTGAGTTGCCAACAAGACACATCTCGGATTCGCTTTCATTGTCACTGTCAGAAATTAGGTCAAGACTGACATTGCTTAGACACAAGTTGGCGACTTCCTCTTCCTCTGACTCGTCGTCCTCTGTGTCGAGATCTCCCCAGCAATAAGCCATCATTACTTGCTTGAATTCCTTCTTGGTTTTGTCTCGTTGATTTTTGTCTTTGATTTTCTTCCATGTAGGGCAATCTTTGATCATGTGATCATTATCCCCACATTTGAAGCAACCACGACTAGAAAGTGACCCTTTTGACTCAATTGGCTTCTTGTAAGATTTGTTAGTGTTGTTGTTGAACGTTTTCCCTTGTGGTTTGTTAAAGAACTTTTTCTTAAAACGTCTAGCAATAACACTGTTTCATCTTCAAGATCCGAATCTTGTCTTTCACTAGATTCGGCCTGTAAAGCCACCTTCTTGCTATTACTATCATTTGCCGCATCTTCATCAAGAGTAATCTCATGAGCCATTAGGGTTCCAAGTAGCTCTTGATAAGATAAGTCAGATAGGTCTTCACATTCCTCAATTACCGTCACCTTAGGTCTCCATCGTTTAGATAGACTTCTAAGGATCTTTCTGGCAATTTACTCGGAGTCAAAAGTTTTTCCAAGATTTTTCAATTCATTAATGATACTGGAGAAGCGAGTAGACATGTTGTCAAGCGATTCATTTTGTTCCATGGAGAACAATTCGTATTTTCGCATAAGTAGAGCTATGCGTTGCTTTTTGACAACAGTTGTCCCCTCATAAGCTAACTCAAGACCATCCCATATTTCCTTGGCAGTAGAACTAGATGATAAACGATCAAATTCAGTATGGGTCATGCCGTTTTGCAACAGACTAATAGCCTTTGAATTTTTCTCAGCTTTCTTATAATCTGCCTCAACATAGTCATCTTCTTTCTTTTCGATGGAAGTGCCTGTAGCCGTTCCAAGCATGATCTTATTAGGACCATTCTTAATGATTATCCAACACTCCCAATCGTTACCCTTTATGAAATGGGTCATCATATTTTTCCATAAACTGTAGTTCTTCCCATCGAATACGGGACACTTCAGATGTTTGGAATCCATTAAAATAAAAATAAATGCAGCGGAAAATAAATAAAAATAACAAGATAAATGGATCAGACTCCTTGCTGTAAGGCAATCAAGAGCACGAGGCTCTGATACCAATTGTAGAGTCTATTGATCGAATACGAAGGAGGGGGGGGTGAATTGAGTATTAAAAACTAGCCCCACTTTTTCGAATTATATGATATGTAATTAATTATTTGATCTTATGAATTAAAATCAACTAATCAATTAATCAAAGTAAGCATAAATAACGAAATAACGAAAAGTAAAGAGATAAGAGAGAGGCACACGATTTTTGAAGGGGTTCAGTTTCACACGTTGAAACCTACGTCCACTATTCTCGATTAATAATTTTTAGTACCTTTCTACGGATTACAAAAATTACCAACCCACTCGTATAATCAACACTATGATTATAACTCAAGGTGAGTATCGCTAAATACTCTATACTATCTTACGCTAATAAGAAAGTACAATATAACTCACACAGATTCCCGTTAAAGAATTGTAAGCTTATAATGATGTACTATTATCCAATAACGTATTTCACTCAAGCGATTGATACTAATTGATGCACGACTCTTTTAAAAACAAACTCTAAAAATAATAAATATTTGCTCAAAGGTTTGCTTTAAAACGATTTTGGAAAATCAACACAAGTAAAATAATAGCCGTGTAAAATATGTGTATTTCGTGTGTTTTACAAATTGTATGTGAATGAGTATTTATAGTAGTAGAATCATAGTAGATCTAAAACCCTAGTATAATATTTAATAAAGATACTTATCTTATCATAAAATAATATTTGCTTATCTTTTAGAAATATCTTTATCTCAAAATATTATTTGGTTTATCTTATAGAAATATATTTATCTTAATATCTCAAAATATTTTTGTAAAGATATAGTAGAATCCTAGATTAGGTAAACAAGGAAAACAACCTATGGAGGCCGAAATTCCTAGCTCACGAAACCCTAGGAGGCACGCATCCCTAGGTGGCACAAACACTAGGTTTCACGAAACCCTAGGTGGCTCAAACACTAGGTGGGCTAATTAGGTTAACAACAAAATTGAGATAGAATATATTAGAAACCCTAGGTAGCATGACAACCCATAAGTTGTATTACTAACTAATAGAATCTCATAAATATATTCTCTAATAAAACTTTTGATAAATATAAAAATACTCTTTCACTTTTGAAAACATTTCATAACATTTTATTTCCAAAATCATGCATCAATATTTTATCATCCAAAGTCATAGACTAAAGCTATAACTTTTGAACATAAAATCTCTCAAATGGAATAGTTACCGAATGACGACCTATACTATCTAATCTTCACAAAGATCTTCAGTATACGGATCATCTCTTCATCTTGATCACAAAGACCCTCCATCTCGAGTCGTGTGTAGATTTATGTAGATCTTGTTTGAAGCGATTTTCCTTAAAGTTATGCCTGGTTAGCTATAACTTCCATGTTCACTTCCAAAGTTATTCCTGAAGTTGTTATAACTTGGTCTCACAAACTTTATCAAAGTTATGCCTAACTTTGATCTTTCTTCTCATAATTGTTGCTAGCTATAATAAGACTAAAGCACACAATTACACGCATATGATATATCAAGTAAAACATATTATCACGTAAACATATGTCATTATCAAAACTATCAAATTGGTCCAACATAAAATAAAAACTATTATGATATGCTGTAATCGCTAAGTATATTCGAATGGATCAAAGAATTAAAGTTGGTTCAAAACTCTTTGCCTACCCATTTATCTTTGAAAACATTTTAATGTTCATCCATGCAAATTTCGATCTAAAAAATCAATTTACATTGAAGAGGTCGTACTTCTTCAATTAAAATTTACCAGGTCACATACCTGACCATCATGCATGGAGTCCATTACGAATCACATGACTCTAAGCAATAGCAAGAAGTTAGGACTAGAAACAGTCTTTTATAAGTCACAGATTAGAATTCATCACTTTACAGAAGTGATAAAATTCCACCTGACCTCTTATGTTCCGAAGAAACAACTACTGAACAAGCAATGAGGAAAACCTTTTCCGGACCATATGCTCAGTTTGTGGCTCTTGAAACATTTTATCCCACTCTGTCTTATCAAGAAATAATCGTATTTTTATTGAAAGATAGCATCACGAGTCACAAACGCTTTGTTCTCGCGGTCAATGTAGGATTATTGAGCACTTGTTTCATTCGGATAACTTACAAATTAGGTACGCTACCCACCCATATCGTATATGGAATGAAATCAGACTGTTTTAAATGTGTTTTAATATGGTGGGAAAAGAAATAGCAGACAAAAATATTAAGATCACAAGGTTAGTCAAATGGCTCATTTTGACTTGATAAAGACAAAACCATATCGTATAAGGTTCTGTTTCTCTATGCAACAACACCTTATCTCATAATGTGTGTTAGAGAAGTTAACTTGTGAAACCATTTCACAATACTTTTGGTGAAAATCAAAGTCAATACTTAGCTATTTATAGTTACGATTTAGTCGTAAGTCCTTGATCTAATGCTCTAGTGGTTAACTACTTCTCATTGAAGCTCTTTGAACTTTTCAAAGATTTCTCTTAGCACCTCATTAAGTAGAATCAAACATAATATCTACTTAAATCGTCGGTAAATAAAGTGAAGTAATCATTACCATCTCTGGTTGTGTTTGTTATTGGACCACACGTATTCTTATAAAATGGGGCCAATAACTTACTAGTTCGATTTCCTTTTCAACAAAGGGGCACGAATCATCTTGCCTTGAATACAAGATTCGCACACACCATAAGATTCAAAATCAAATGTTTTAGATGTGCTACACAATCCAGAATTAAGATTAGATTTGGGTCACCAATTTTGAGCCTTTTACAATCTATATGACAAGTAATTTTAAGTTTAAGTCAAGAATATAGTTACCTTTGATTGGTATGGGATATCCATTTACCAAGTATAGGCATAAATAGATACAATGTTTGTTCCATTCACAAAAGTGAAACACTTGTGTCGTACACTAAAGTGGCTACTATATTCTTTATTTAGAGGTCATGAACATAATAACGTTTATTAAAGTATACCTCTAAATCCAAAACTAGATTGATCACATTATAACTTTTATATGTCTCTATAGAAATAAAACTACAATAGTTATATTTCCCTTGTAGGTCGACATTTAATCATGGTTAGTCGTCGCACGAATCATTATTATATGCATTGAATACATTGATGAAAACCATAATGGGTATCTAATACCCAAAAATTGCATTTAGCAAAATAAATGTCGATCATATAGATATTATGGGTGAAAATAGTACACCCAATTTCTAACTCTTTACAAAACTTGGGGCAAATGCTTTTCTTGTGTCCTACACTGTAAGAATAGAATCATCAAAGGTTGGGTTTGACACCTTGCTTGGGTTTTGACTTTACTATTCAAAATAGTCTTGCCTTTTTCCCTTGCCTTGTGCCAAACTCGTGCCAACCTACTCTTGAACCTCGTCTTAACAATTAAGAATATAAATATCATTCTTAGTGCTCCCACTCACTTTCATGAATCTCTACTTAGATAAGTATATTAGAATTATTGTGAACACTATTCTTCATTTCATTCATGGTTTTACCTTCAAAAGGATAAACCTTTCATGAAGTGATTACGGTATTTGGTTTTTCACGATTTTAAATAAATCGATTAACTTAGTCGTCCCAACTGATTTGGCCTCTTTTGAGGTAAGCCTCGATAAGGAGTATAATGACGACATACCAAAATAAAAATATTTTCGTTGGAGCGAAAAGATTGATGTACCATTGTTATGAGAAGACGTCACTAAAAATCAAAACGTTTTTGACTAAGTGTGACTTATTCATTTACTCTTCATAAGAGACATTTGCAATGGTGAATATGAGGATCAAAAGAAAAATTCATTTTGTCATTAGCTACGGTGGTTTAAACGGAGATTGCAATCAAAATGCTACCGTATAAAATAATGGAAACTTCTTTCCACGATTGAACGGATTTACAAGTTCGTAGAAGGATAAATATTTGTCATTGCGCGAATAAATATGAACAGAAAATAAAAATTCATTGCTTATATATAATTTACTTGTAAAAACAATTTTAAACAAGTCACTCATATAATGACCCCTCACGAAATTATATAAGTGATTCCAAGACCCATCTTTAGACAAAAATAGTCATCGTATGCTACCTTTATCTAAAAATGGGTAAAGTCAATACTTGACTAATTCTACCCTTAGAACTCTTGGTTGACGGATTTCAACTAAATCCATCTCCTAGTCCCAAGATAACGCTTATCTCGTTGAGTCCAAACCAATTTTGGCTTGTGATCGCATCACCCTACTTACTCGAGGTAAAAAGGGACCCACGAGCGTGGTAGCCTTAATGAACACGGGGTTCATAGGTGCTTCAATTGGTAAGGCTAAATCTCAATTTTTTTTAAGTTATGTGAGAGGTCTTGTCAATTTAGTTATTAATTCCCTATAAGCGAACTAAGTCGGTGAATTTTGAATAACTTTGAATTGACAATCGCGAAATAAATGCATGTCGGCGATTTTGGCATGAGCGGAAAAATAAAGCAAGCAAATAATAAATCCTAGTATGGCCACCTAGCTAATCTAATTAACTAGACGATTACAAAATCGGAAACTAACTCCTTGGCCCCTTGCCTCTTCATGACACTGTCTTTCGGAACACCGACTTCGGGAATCTCCGTCTTCATAATAATTAATTACAAAAAGATACAAATAAAATTCCTATTATACATTTCATCTAAAAAAAAAATTAAATTATTACAAACGGCGATACGAGATCGCAAATAAAATTACAACCGAATCGGTATTCCCTTACATTACGGGTAATACCGATTAAAATAATCTAGGCCATACTAGGTACAACTTGCATTAAAAATTAAATAAATGACATTCATTCATTCAACAATAACAACATAACTAAAATGTTGTAAAAATCATGCATAAATCGCCCTTGATACTTATCATGTTCATTCTAGCTCGTTTTTATGGATTTTATCGATTTTTAACCATTAATAATCAATAATCAACTCTTAAATCCTATTTAAGCTCAAACTAATTATATTAACTGATTTAGAACTCAAAATTAGTCCCTACTAACTTTTTTTGTATTTAATTAGTTTGAATTGATCGTATTCGCTAAATATAGAGGTTTAATCATAACATTTATGAAATAAACCCAAAATAAAATATAAAACTCATAAAAATTTGAAACCAAAAAATATTTACATTCTGGAAAATTTCCAGGAACTCCAAAAACCAGAAAAATTTGCCCAAAATTTTGATTTAATTTTATGAACAAATAACATAGTATTCAACGGTTTTAGCAAATAAAAACCATTAAATATAGTAAAATAGTGAAACAAATTATAAACTTTCACCAAAATGATATAAATCAGATTATAAAATGTACCAAAAATTTTAAAGACCAGAAAAGGATGTTTCAATTTTATGATCATAATAATCTAACTATATTGACTTTTATCTTATAAAAATCAATCATCATGCAAAACATAATTAAAAGTCACGAAATTTTACATACAGTATTTACAACATGCATGTGAGATCATATATAAATTTCATGGCCAGAATCAACATGAAACTATTTTTAGTTAACTTTTAACATAAAATATGCATATTAACATGATTTAAAGGCCATAAATCAAAATAAATAGCACATTAATCCCTAAAATCACCAAATTTGACCACAACCATTTTGAGGTCATTAGGTATGCATGTAAATCAAAAATTTTGTGCAAATCAATTTTTAACACAAATTTTCAATTTTACCCAAGTTATCGTATAACTCGATTTTAATGCTTAAAATCAACATGCATGTAACAATTGAGCTCTGATACCACATGAAAGTCCTAGACCTCTAATTATACTCCTCTAATTAGTTCATTAAATTACATTAAGTTAATGATTTAGGATCTAGTTATCATGCATGCAAATATAAAAGCATAAACATAAAGATAAGACGACAACATCCTTACATTGGGAATTTTTGGTTCAATATGGGCACAATAAGAACTCCTTCTTATTGTTCTTGAGCATGAAATTGATAGATGATCCTCCATAAAACAACCTCAGTAGAACGTCTCCTTCTAGTTGCACCCAAGATTAAACCCAAATAATCTTACCTTATTATTAACTAGATAATAAGTAAGACAAAATACTACTAATATTATTGTATTACTACACTAATAATATGTAGAGAATATTAGTGTATAAGAGAGTTTAGAGAGAAGTTGAGTTTAGAAAGAGAAGTGGAAAAATAAGCAAAATGAAGTAGTATAAAAATGAACAACAATTGTTCAATTTAAAGGCCTTTTGGCCGGTCATGACTCACACAAATGAGTCATTATTATGCTTATTTTATTCTCATGAAAATAGGTAGAGTGTGGTAGTAATGGTAATGATATTGGTGTCATAACATAAGGTGGAGTGTAAGATTAGATGAGAACAATCATCATTGATCTCCACTAACCAAAGATTCGGCCCCTACTTGTGTTATTTGGTCCATTTTGATTTTTGATATTTGTCCCACAAATACTTATAATCATATGTATAATTATCTTGTATAATTAAGTGTTAATTTGATCATATAACAATTATATGACTTAAATTAATAATCAATATACACTCAACTTTTAAGTGATATTTAACCATTATATCAATATAT
The DNA here is from genome assembly GCA_022085475.1 of Heliosperma pusillum. Classification (NCBI taxonomy): domain Eukaryota; kingdom Viridiplantae; phylum Streptophyta; class Magnoliopsida; order Caryophyllales; family Caryophyllaceae; genus Heliosperma; species Heliosperma pusillum. The sequence continues at coordinate 10,007 of JAIUZE010026823.1, read as the reverse complement.
AATATGTCCCACAAGGTCTAGTTAATTTATTTTACAACTCTTTGTAAATATAATCAACTAATTACCTCTACCTCAAAATATATGCATAACCTCAACTAATTTAATGAATTAACGATTAATCACTAAATTAAATCTTATTTAATCGTATTAAAATAAGACGTAAAATTTATTCAGTCAGTTATCGTATAATTGACTAATAAACTTAAGTGAAATGAGTTCCTAACTCAATTTCCAATAACTAACTCTCGTAACTAAACGTACATATCAAATATATGTAATGATCTAATTAATCTGTATCGTATACAAATAATTAGTATTCTATTTGGGTCTCATCCTATAGGTGTGACCTAAAGGGATCAGTTGATCACCGCCGTCATACAACAATAACGTCAAACTCTAGTCAGCCGAGCGTTACCGATTTACGTTAATCAACTGACATGGAGTATCAAAATATACTAATCATGCCACGTATATTCCAAATGAGATTTATTATATAAATGCACTATTGTGGAGGACACTTACTCCAACAGGGCAAGTACTCCTCGTCGACTCTAGGAACATGAATCTCGGTCAAGGGTGTGTACCGACGGTCTCCCCCAAACCCAGCAAGTCGCCTAGCCAACCTAGTGACTAAAGCACCACAATCCAAAGAATGTTGGGTAGGGGAATTGACTCTCCAGAAAGCATAACACACCAAACCGTCCGGGTGGAAATAAAAACATTCTCATGTTGGGGGTTGAGGGTAGATGCAAGCAATAAAACCTCATGAGAATTCAATTTACTAAGGTCTTTCCTAGCAAACAGAAGAAGGCTAAAGAAACGCAGAAACAACCTTAAACAAGGATGGTGCACATCATTGACAGTCATGGCATTGACACGCGGCTCAGGAAGACCAGTAAAAAGGGAAAAATATTGAACGGCCTGAAAGCCGGAAGGAATAGCAACAAATGCATCATTATTACCAAGAGAAAGACCTAAATGATTAGCTAATTCAGCATACGACAACACAAAATCCCTATTGAGCAACCGAAAAGACACACGCCTATTTACCTCGTCCCAATCGAAGGAACTAAAGAATTTAAGTGTCAATGGTCGGTAAGAAAGTTCATTGAGGGAATATAACCCACCAAACCCGATTCGGTCAAACATATCAAAAATAGCATTACCTAAACCAAGGGAATCAAGAATGGTGGGGCACACACAACGATTAGGGTCCATAGGACGACCCATAAGCATAGCAAAGTGATCATGTTGGTCTTGTGTGCTAAAAACGATCCATGGGTAAGTCGGGTTACTAGGAATCGCTTCTTTTTGAGGTTGTCGGATTAGACGGGGTTCCCTACGTCGCTTGCTACTTCCTACTTGTCTAGACATGACTAATTGAAGTAAATAAAGCACACAGACACCACAATATGCTCAAAAAGACGGATTTAGCAAACCCTAATTCGAAAAAATCAAATTTTGAATCTAAAACACAAGTAAGACGGAACAATTAGCAATGTAAGAGTGATTAATTACTAAAGAACGAAGCAAGGAAGCAACAAACAACAATTAAAAGCACAAAATTGAAGAATAAGAAGCAAACCCTAGATTCACGTTTTGGGCAAAATAAGGGAGCAAAAACACCAATTACTTCACAAATTGCACTTAAAACAAGTAGGATGATGTTTGTTGATGCTAGTAAGATGATGAATTGATGATTTGAGTGAGTTTGAATGAGTTAATTGAGAGAATATGGGTGAGAGAGAGAGGAGTAATGGCGAAATAATGAAGAAGAATGAAAAAGAATTGGGGAAAACCTGACTTTTGAGGCGCGATTCCGGTCGGACCGGCTCGACTCGATCGAGCAAGTCAGGCTGCTCGATCGAGCAACCTAAAAGTTCCAGATTTTGAAATTTTGATCGATTCTCGGATAAATTGGGTGTATGTCTAACTCGATCGAGCAAGTGATGCTGCTCGATCGAGCAACCCTGAAATTTCAGTTTTTTCTCTTTTTCTTATTTTTGTTCTTTCTTTCGTTTCGTTCTTAGAGAGACTTCCAATTTCATTGCCTGCAAGCACTCAATAAAATTGTTAGATCACTCCTTCACCTCACTCAATAAAGTAGACCTATATTAACTATCCAAACTAAATCTAATTAAACTATAACATTAATAACTAACCTAATTGAAATAAAATTTACAAATGAAGTACAAGTAAATACCGGGTTACCTCCCCGGTAGCGCTGGTTTATAGCGGTCCCGCACGACCGTGTTACCTCAAAGTCAGGGTGATTTATCAAGAGTAAAAAGGTCGACGGCATCTATCACTCCTATAAATGCTCCATCATAATAGATCTTCAAGCGTTGACCATTGACTTTGAAAATTTCACCCTTGTCGATTTGTAGTTTAACCGACCCAAACTTTTTCACCTCGGTAACTGTGAATGGTCCCGACCATCTAGACTTGAGTTTACCTGGAAACAAACGCAAACGGGAGTTAAATAATAATACTTTATCACCAACTTTAAATTCCCGCTGCAGGATATGCTTGTCGTGCCACTTCTTTGTCTTCTCCTTGTAAACCCGAGCATTATCATAGGCATGCAATCGAAACTCATCAAGCTCGTTCAATTGCATAAGTCGTTTCTCACCCGCTAGTGAGGGATCCTTATTAAGCTCTTTAATGGCCCACATAACCTTATACTCAAGTTCTACCGGTAAATGGTACGCCTTGCCATAGACTAACCGGTATGGAGAAGCACCGATTGGAGTCTTAAAAGTAGTTTTGTAAGCCCATAAAGTGTCATCGAGCTTACCACTCCAATCCTTTCTTGATTTACTCGCAACTTTCTCAAGGATACACTTAATCTCCCTATTAGAAACCTCCACCTTGCCACTTGTCTGCGGATGATAACTTAACCCTCGACGATGTGTAACGCCATATTTCTTCAGTAAAGTGTTAAGATGACGTTCATTGAAATGCTTTCCTCCATCGCTAATGAGAGCACGAGGAACCCCAAATCGTGGGAATATGATCTTCTGAAACAGTTTAATAACTGCTTTGGCATCGCAAGTGGGAGTGGCAATAGCATCCACCCATTTGGAGACATAGTCGACTGCTACTAAAATATATTGATTAACATGGGAAGATGGGAATGGCCCTTGGTAGTCAACACCCCAAACATCGAATATCTCAACTTCCAAAATACCTGTTTGAGGCATCTCATGCCTGTGCAAAATATTACCCGTCCTTTGACACGCGTCACAAGAACGAACAAATGTAGTAGCATCCTTGAGAATAGTCGGCCAATAAAAACCCGACTACATAACCTCAGCAAATGTCCTTGAGGGACCATGATGACCGCCATATGGAGAAGAGTGACAATGAGAAAGGATGGCATGAACCTCACCCTCTGGAATACATCACCGATAAATGTCATCGGCACACTCCCGGAATAGATAAGGATCATCCCAAAAATACCTCTTGACATCGTGTTGAAACCTCTTCTTTTGCTGATAAGATTAACCCGGAGACATAATTCCCCCAACCAAAAACTTGGCATAATCGGCAAACCACAGAGTCTCCATGGTAATGGCAAGGAGATGATCGTCAGCAAACGAATCATCAATGGGAATGGAATCTCCCCCTTCAAACCTTAGACGAGACAAATGATCAGCAACCACATTCTCTGCACCAGACTTATCCCGGATCTCCAAATCAAATTCTTGTAATAACAAGATCCAACGAATAAGCCGAGGTTTAGCTTTCTTCTTAGCTAACAAATATTTAAGAGCTGCATGGTCAGTGTATACTATCACCTTAGAACCCACAAGATAGGCTCTAAACTTATCTAAAGCAAAGACATCCGCATGTAACTCTTTTTCAGTGGTAGCATAGTTAACTTGCGCATCATCCTAAGTCTTACTAGCATAGTAAATTGCATGTAGCACCTTATCCTTCCTATGCCCCAAAACAGCCCCAACTGCATAGTCACTGGCATTACACATTATCTCAAACGACAAATTCCAATCAGGAGACTGGATAATAGGAGCTGAGATTAGAGCTTGTTTAATTCTGTCAAAAGACTTAACACACTCATCAGTAAACACAAACGGGGCATCCTTATGGAGAAGCTTAGTCAATGGTTGAGTAATTTTTGAAAAATCCTTAATAAAATGTCGATAAAACCCCGCATGACCAAGGAAAATTCTAACACTTTCAACATTTAACGGGTACGGTAGTTGCTCAACCACTTCCACTTTAGCCTTATCCACTTGGGTGCCTCGTCCAGACACCAAATGACCAATTACCACCCCTTCAGTTACCATGAAGTGGCACTTTTCCCAGTTTAACACAAGATTATTTTTCTCACAACGTTGTAAGACTTTGGTCAGATTAGCTAAAAAACTATCAAAATCGGTCCCATAAACACTGAAGTCATCCATAAAGACCTCCATAATAGACTCGATATAATCAGAAAAAATAGCCATCATACAACGTTGAAAGGTGGCGGGGGCATTACATAACCCAAAAGGCATTCTTCGGTAAGCAAAAACACCATAAGGGCATGTGAAGGTAGTCTTTTCCTGATCGTCAGGATGAATGGGGATCTGAAAGAATTCCGAGTAGCCATCTAGATAACAAAAATATTTATGACACGCTAGACGCTCTAACATTTGGTCAATATAGGGAAGAGGGAAGTGGTCTTTCCTAGTAGCTACATTAAGCTTCCTATAATCAATACACATCCTCCACCTTGTCACTAGTCTAGTAGATATGAGCTCGTTTTTCTCATTAGTGACGACCGTAGTCCCTCCCTTCTTAGGGACTACCTGAACAGGACTGACCCATTTTGAGTCAGAAATAGCATATATGATTTCTGCATCTAACAATTTATGCACCTCTTTCCTAACTACCTCTTGCATAGTGGGGTTCAAACGACGCTGACCTTGCGTACAAGGTTTATGTTCTTCTTCTAAGTGGATACGGTGCATACAAAAGTCAGGACTAATACCTTGTAAATCGTCAATGCTATAACCTATAGCCTTCTTGTGCCTTTTTAAAACCACCAAAAAATCAATAAGTTGGCTTTCAGATAGGTTAGCACTGACAATTACAGGTTTCATCTCATGGGAATCAAGAAAAACATATTTAAGATGAGAGAGGAGGGGTTTAAGTTCAGGTTTCTTTATCTCGGTAACCTTAGGGGGGTTACCTAAGGTATACACCTTTTTTAATTTGTAGTCCTCTCCTGTCAGCAGTTTTTCCATCTCAACTACTTCCTTACTCCGTGAGCTTTCAGCTTCAACAGTGCTGGAAATTAAGGCAATCTCCAGAGGATCCCTATTCAAACACAAAGAAAGACAGTCATCAACATTCAAATCCACAATATCTACTCTATGACATGTCTCTTCTAGCATGGGGTGTTTCATTGCATTATCTAAATTGAAAGTGATAATGTGATCCCCCACTATTAGTGTAAGTCTCCCATTCTTAACATCTATAACCGCCTCCGCAGTATGGAGGAATGGTCGTCCTAAGATGATAGGAATTTGGGTGTCCTCAGCCATATCTAATACGACGAAGTCAACTGGTATGAAAAACTTCCCTACTCTAACCGGTACGTCTTCTAAAATTCCCAAAGGGTGTTTAATAGAAAGGTCGGCTATTTGTAAGGTCATGGTTGTAACAGTAAGTTCACCCATATTTTAACTTTATACATATGGAAAATGGCATGACACTAACACTAGCCCCTAAATCACAAAGGGCTTTATCAATAGCTAAACAGCCTATATTACAAGGAATAGAAAAACTCCCTGGATCCCTTAGCTTAGGTGGTGATCGGGATTGTAACACAGCACTGCATTCCTCAGTAAATGCAACCGTCTCCACTTCATTAAAGGACCGCTTCCTTGTCAATATGTCCTTCATAAACTTTGCATAAGCCGGCACTTGAGTGATCAACTCGGTAAACGGTACACTCACTTCCAAATTCTTGACTACCTCCATAAACCTTCCAAACTGTTTATCGAGCTTGGATTTATGTTGGCGGTGCGAAAAGGGAAGTGTAATGGTAATTGGCTCATCTTCTTTTGCTTTTGAAGATGAATTAGAGGACTTACCAGCCTAATCAGGAGTTGCTCGTTGCTCGATCGAGTTTTTCAAAACAGGAACTTTCAGGAACTCCTCGAGCAAAACTTTCGGATTTTTCCTGGGTTGCTCGATCGAGCAAGAAGGTCTTGCTCGATCGAGCAACCTCCTTTTCAGCCGTTTTTTCGCTGTTTTTTGAATCTTGACGAGCAACTTCCATACTTTCATCGTTCTCATCCCCATCCATTTTCGGGCCTTTGTAATGGGTCCCACTCCTTAAGGTAATAACATTGGCTTGTTCATGTGGAGGGTGTCCCTGAGGAGGAAGATTACCTGATTGTTTCTGTGGATTTTGAATTGCCAATTGGGCAATTTGAGTATCCACAATCTTGTTGTGCGCAAGCAATTGTGAGATCTGAGCATCTTGCTTTTGTTGTATCATGAGACTTTGCTGCAACATGGCTTTCAATGCCGCCATATCATTACTTGGAGGTGGTGGAGGTGGAGCTTATTAAAAGTTTTGGCCTCCTTGATTTGAACGGTTATAATTACCTTGAGAACTGCGATTATGAGGAATTACATAAGAGGAACTTTGTTGCTGAGGTGGCGGTGGGGTAGGATTAAGAACATTCTGACTTTGGTAGGAGAAATTTGGATGCTCTCTCGTCCTTTCATTGTAAAAGTTAGAGTACGGTGTACCTTGCTTAAAGGATTGAAAGGCAAGTACTTGTTCAACCGTACTCATACACTCGACTGCATTATGCCCCATAGTACCACATCTTTCACAGGTTTTCTCTTGTTGAACCATGGCATGAACCATTTGTTTATTTTCCAAGGATTTTGAAGTTTGTAATTCGGCAATTTTAGCAGTTAATGCCTCCAACTGAGCTACAACGGCATTTTCTGAACCTCCTCGCCTCGCATTACCCCTGGGATTTCCATACTCAGCAGTGTGAGTAGATATCTCATCAATCAACTTCCAAGCATTAGCATCGGTAGTGTTATTTTGGAATCTTCCATTGGCAGCAAAATCTAGCAATGCTCTCTGATCATCATATAACTCATTGTAAAACTGGTTGCATAGGAACCAAGTATCAAAACCATGATGTGGAACATATTTGACAAGCTTTTTGAAGCGAACCCATGCTTCATTGAAGTTCTCAGTGGGACTTTGTTTGAAGCTTGTGATTTGACTTCGTATGGCGTTGGTTTTCTGTGGCGGGAAATATCTTTTGTAGAATGCAAGAGCCAGAGAATTCCAATCAGTGATGCCAAGTGCATCCACATCTAACTCACTCAACCAATCTTTTGCCCCGTCTCGTAGTAAAAAGGGGAATAACACCAAAATGATCTGATCTTGCGTTACCCCACCCGTTAAAGGAATAGAGCAACAATAGTTGGTGAATTTCTCCATATGCTTAGCAGGATCCTCAGTGGGGCTTCTTCCAAACATGTTTCACTCCACCAAAGACATATAATATGGACGAATCTCAAAAGTTCCATTACCCGTAGTAGGGAGTTTGAATCCCTTGGAATAGATGCAACGGTAGGCTCCGAATGGCTGGCTAAAGTAGGCATGGTTGTAGTGGGTGCAGAAATATGTGTATCCTTTTCTAAGGATGGTTTTTCTGCGAAGAATTCAGAAAAAAACTGTGTCAAGCGTACTCAAGTCTTCCGCTTCTTGAATTTCCTTCCAAACGTTTCGTCTAACTCAAAGAGTCCTCTCTGGATCAAAATCGTAGGATACGAGATCGGACCTGGAACACCTGGGCATAAACGAACACTAAAGAAAAGGATAAGAACGGTCTTAAGGAACTTAGGTTCCCTGAGACGAAGAAAAAGACAAACTAAGTAGAAACAAACAGAAAATTGTTGCCTCCCCGGCAACGGCGCCAAATTTGTTAATGTTAAAGTCGCGTCACCTTAATCAAAGTAATCCTAATTCACTACTAACTAATAGTCAGCGGTAAGTAAGTGAAAGTCCATAGACCTTAATTAGACTCCTCTAATTTATTTACTAAATTACTTGTTAATTTAGTTTATAATGATCTATGTAACATGCATGCAAATATAAAGACATTTATATAAAAGAAGAAATTTCCTCATATTGATATGGAAATAAAATGGGCACAACAAGAACTCATTCTTGTTGTTCTTGAGCTATTAATATGAATGAACACAAGTAATCTCCAAACTAGAAGATCTCCTTTAAGATGCACCAAGATGACACCAAATAATCTACCCTTATTATTAACTAGATAGTAAGATAGATATTATACTACTAATATTAGAATATATTACTACACTAGTAATACTTAGTAAATATTAGTATTTGAAAGTTTTTAGAGAGAAGATGAGTTTTTGAGAGAAGTAGGAAAAACAAGCATGAATTCAACAAATGAAATGAACAACCATATTGCCCTTATAAAGACAATATGGCCGGTCAAGAAGAGCTACATAAGGTTCTTATTTTGCTTATTTTAATCACATGCAAAGTGGTAGAGTGTAGTGTTAGTATGTAATGATTTTAGGTTACTATTCATGTCATAATCATATGTGACTTGTGAGCATGAACATAAGCAACCATCATCACCTTACCAAATCTATCATAACCGGCCATGTGTGCCTTATTTTGATCCATTTTGATTTTTGATATTTGTCTCACAAATACTTATTAATCATATGCTTAATTATCTTGTATAATTAAGTGTTAATTTGATCATATAACAATTATATGACACAAATAAATGAATGATATGTACTTAACATTTTAAGTAATATTTTACCATTATATCAATATATAATGGGTCCCACAATGCTTAGTTAATTTATTTTACAACTCTTTGTAAATATAATTAACTAATTACCTCTATCTCAAAACCTCAACTAATTTAGTAATTTAACGATTAATTACTAAGTTAAATCTTATTTAATCGTATTAAAATAAGATATAAATTTATTAGTCAATTATCGCATAATTGAAAAATAAACTTAATCGAATTTGAGTTCTTAACTCAATTTCTAACAATTAACTCTCGTACATATCGAATATATGTAATGGACTAATTAACTGTATCATATACAAATAATTAGTTACTATTTGGATTTCATCCTTTAGGTGTGACCGAAAGGGATCAGTTGATCACCGCCGTCATACGACAATAACGTCAAACTCTAGTCAGCCAACCGTTATTGATTTACGTTAATCAACTGACTAATCATATATATAGTCAATTAATATCCCAATTATATTCCTTAATAAGATTTATTATGTGGCGCACTATTGTGGAGGACACCTACTCCAACAATCTCCCACTTGTCTGACACAAGTGTGCGTCACCGATTCTCTTGTCTCTTTATCACATCTCCCACTCAACGCAAGGTGTCTTCCAGGTCGCACTTGCGATTGACAATATCTAGATTGGTTTTCTCGATAGGGAGAGTAACTGTCTGACCGGAAAATCTACCATAGATCTCTTTCTGAGCGTGGCCACGCATTTACAGTAACTTCTCCTCGAGTGGCCTAAAGATGTTTGTACCCAACGTGGGTGGACAATTCCTGTTGATTCATCTACTCTGTATGATGCAGATCACCATGATCCAGAAGAAGTCCATCAGCCTCCTTTTACGGCACGACCTAGAACATCAACCAAAACCAATCGGAAACTGCACCGACTCAGATAGACGGTCGCCAGTAAAAAGAATCGACTTATAGGAATAAGATAGAAGACCCTGCCACGACCAGGCATCAAATAATTGATTTAAGGGTTTCTACAATGTCACTGTCCGACAGAGTGTCATACAGTCTGTCTATGTAAACGACCAGTCATCTCCATGACCCCATGGTGCTGAACCAACCATCGATCGACTTACAATCTAGTCATTTCGAGACGTCACCTCATTGAGTGACTAGGGACAAAATCCTAAGTTCGTCC
>JAIUZE010026821.1:0-20107 GCA_022085475.1 Heliosperma pusillum | reverse complement strand
TCACCTCTAGACGATAGTAGCTAGTTTTGGTTAAACACTTGTTCTTTGCTAACATTTTAAGAGACCCCGTCTCTTTGTTGTATATTCAGTACTTAGTTTGTAACATTTTGACACACCTCGTGTTATATATATCTTGCATGTTTTAAGGTTTTTAAAATACCGTATTTCCGCATATTATTTCACATGCTTGTATGTTTTATATTTCCGCAATCGCGAGGGTTGTCACAATAAAGTCTTTAATAGTGTTGCCATTGATGGTATTACTTACAATTAACCTGATGACATTATAAGTGCTTTTGAGACTTATTACAAGGGGCTTTTAGGTATGGCTGGACCTACTGCTGACATTTGCTATGGAGTTATGAGGTCTGGTCCTGGTGTGAAGAGTGAGATCTGGCCTATGCTTTTCCAGGTTCTCACTAATGATGAGATCAAGAGTACTATCTTCTCTATTCCTTGGGATAAGAGTCCACTTCCAGATGGTTACAGTAGCTGTTTCTTCATAACTAGCTGGGATATTATTCAGGAGGAGATATATCTCGCTATCAAGGACTATTTTATATTAGGTAAACTTCTGAAACAAATTAACTGGACTAAACTTGTTTTGATTCCCAAGATTGAGAACCCTGTCTCTGTCAAATATTATTGACCTAGTGCTTGTTGCAACACAATCTACAAAATTATATCAAAGATCTTGTGTAATAGACTGGCTAAAATATTGTTTGACATTGTTAATCCTGCACAGCCTGCCTTTATAAAGGGTAGGAGTTTTATGGGCAATATTCTGATTAGTCAGGATCTTATTAGACTCTATGCTCGGAAATCTGTTTCCTCTAGGTGCCTGATAAAGGTGGACCTTAGGAAGGCGTATGATTCCATTGAATGGTGTTTTGTAGAACAGATACTTAACTGTCTAAACTTTACTCCTCATCTTATTAAGCTTCTATGCAATGTATTACTACTACTAATTATTCTCAGGTGCTTAATGGGACTCCTCAATGCTTCTTCTATGGTAAGAAAGGTCACAGGCAAGGGGATCCTCTCTCTCCCCTTATATTTACCTTATGTATGGAGTATTTGAGTAGAATGATGACTGTTGTGAGTAAGACAAAGGGTTTTAAATTTCATCATATTTGTAAGAGTCTGAGGCTTAATCACTTACTTTTTGCTGATGATTTGCTCATCTTCTGCAAAGAAGATTCATCTTCATGATTGTGGAAGGATTCATATATTTTTCCTCTGCTTCAGGCCTTCATATTAATAATGACAAATCTGATATTCTTTTGAATGGTGTCACTCCTAACATTGAGAATCATATCCTGGATCACACTGGCTTCAAGAAGGGTTCTTTGCCATTTAAATACTTAGAGGTCTCAATCTCATAAGAGACTTACTAAAATTGAATGTAATGTTCTGGTGGAGAAGATGATATCTAGGATCAGAGACTGGAATAAGAGAACAATCTCTTACACAGGTACACAGGTCTTAGTTAAATCAGTACTTACTATTCATAACTATTGGGCTCAAATTTTGGTTCTACCTGTTGGGGTACTGGACATGTTCAAGGATTCTCTCAAGCTGCTATGCTGCTAAGGCTGAGACGTATGTTAGGATTCCAGATAAAGATTTTTTGGTCCTTGATAACTGTTGTTCAGTATGGAGTATGGCAGGTTAGGAATGAGTGCAGGAGTGAGCAGTTTGTCATACATCCTAATAAGCTGATGGACCAGATCAAAATTGTCAAATTTCATCTAGGTATATTAGTGAAAGTCCATAGACCTTAATTAGACACTTCTAATTAGTTGCTAAATTACTTGTTAATTTAGTATTTAATGATCTATGTAACATGCATGCAAATATAAAGACATTTATATAAGAGAAGAAATTTTCTCACATTGATATGGAAAATATAAGGGCACAACAAGAACTCCTTCTTGTTGTTCTTGAGCTACAAATATGGATGAACACAAACAATCTCCAAAGTAGAAGATCTCCTCTAAGTTGCACCAAGATAAACCCAAATAATCTACCCTGATTATTAACTAGATAATAAGATAGATATTATACTACTAATACTATGACTATATTTGTAACACCCGGAAATGTACCCTATTTTTCTAGTAGAAATATTTTACGAAATCGTTTCAGTAATTTTAAGTTTTAATTTACAATTTTAAGTTTCGAGCCGAATTTAGAATTTCCGAGTTCGTATTTGGAATTTCTGCGAGATTCCATGAAAATTCCGTCTTAAGGCGAGTTTGACTTTTCTTGACTTTTGAGTCGGGTTTGACTTTCTTGACTTTGAAACCGTCTTTGACTTTTTCCTACACAACTCACACTACTCCCTCCCTTAACCTAATTTTTCATTCATCACAAAATCAAACACAAAACCCTTTCTTCTACCTTAAGAAACTTTCCCTCTTTGATTATCGATCTTTGAATCATCGTAACTTCTTCGTTACTTGATAGAATTCCCGTAAGTTCGTCTTATTATTCTTCCCTAACCTTCCTCTATCCGTATTGATATTAAAATCATCGTCTTTATCGCTTTTCAAATTTCCCGTCTTTCTCAAGATGAACTTTATTCATCTTTTTACGATCTATTTGTAGGTGGTGACCTCCAAGATCCCGATAAAGACTATTTCCTTATAGAAGAGGAGCTTGACGACTAGTAGAGACGCTTTAAGGTAACGGTGAAGGGTTACTCGGTATCACTTACGTGTTTTACATATTTATATGCTAGAAATCGTATTTAGAATACGATTAGGAAGATTAGAAATCATGCTATGATTAATGAATGTTGTTATATGATGATTATTAATGATGTATGTTGATTGTTGATGATTATTGGAATTGATTTATGAGAATTGAAATGGATTGAATATGTAAAGGAAGCTCACGGATGAGGGAGTGTTCCTGGCCGGTCGACCGGCCGCCGGTCTGCCAACCGGCTGGGAACACATCAGTAACATCCTTGAAATTTTGGGAAATTTTGTATATGGGGCTCTGTGCCGGTCGACCGGCTGCCGGTCTACCAACCGGCCTAGACCACATTTCTCTGTTTTTGGTGATTTTTGGATTTTGCCCTGTGTTCTGAGCCGGCCCACCGGCCACCGGTCTCCTGCCCGGCCTGGAACACGGCGGTATATTTTTCATATAATTTCTAAAACTCGTAATTTATAATAGTTCGCATGATCCGTTTATCGTATAATTTTACGTTGTGACTTATAATATTCATGTTTTGGGTATATGATATCTTATTCGCTTGTATCACATGTTTCGTGACGGTTTTTCGATATGTTCCCGCTTTGAGTCGGTTTTTACAAATGAGTCGGTTTGAGCACTATTTTGTCTTGTGCTATGTATTCTCATTCCCTTGGCTACCTTCCCGTTCGTAAGGCTGGAATGTCGGAACGGAGAGGTATCCTACTGCTTAAATGCATGTGTTAGTGGGCATACGACGACGTTGTTGGGAGTTGAACGCTATGCGTTGATCGACCCGGCCGTCAAATGTTGTGTACTTGCGAGGTGGTGTTATTTGCATGTAGCGTACCGCTTGTTATGAGGCTGGTGCTCTTTTCCGCCTCTTTCGTGAATTGATCTACCGAATTTGGGGTACTCGGCGTCTTTGTAAGACCGAGTCTTGGATGCGAAACGTGATCGCATGTCGAACCAGAAAATGTGATTTCGGGATTCTGGCCAGATTTAGACTAGGACCGGGTATTTATATCGTCGTTCTACCAGGAGGAAATTAGTCTACATATACGAAATGTAGCATCGTGTATGATTCAGGTAAAATGTTTTATCCCGTGGATGCCTGTTTAAATCATACTTGCCATGTACACGGTGGCTAGTTTCGTTTTCATTACCTGTAGAGTTTTCGTCTTGTTTCGTCTTTGAATGCGTGATTTCATGACATATTCATGGTCATTGCATGTTGGCACCGTCATTGTCTTGGTTCGTGAATGGATGATAATATGTTGGATTTACTGTGATCATCGCATGACTTGTCTGGTTTGTCTGTCGAGTCTCAATCTTATCAATCTTATACCGCTAACGGTGAGATGCAAGCCCTAGTGAGCGTATTTGATTGCCTAAGATTGTCTTTCCCGAGTCTTTGAATAGCATGATGGTTCGGATTTGATTTCCACATGCTCTTATCATTACTTATCATATTGCCTATCTATTCTTATTGTATCTCACATGTATATATATATATGCATGTTTTACTTTTGTATTTCCTTATATGTACGTTTGATGTGATATGGCTGGGAGAACCCGGAGTTACTCCCCACTGACTGTGGCATTCATGTTTTTCATGGATGAACAGGTTGCTTGCTATGGATGACTTTTTGGATACGATATTTTGGGGTTTGGGTGTGAGCTAGCGGGCGTTGTCCCTGGAAGTCTCACCTCTAGACGATAGTAGCTAGTTTTGTTAAACACTTGTTCTTTGCTAACATTTTAAGAGACCTCGTCTCTTTGTTGTATATTCCGTACTTAGTTTGTAACATTTTGACACACCTCGTGTTATATATATCTTGCATGTTTAAAGGTTTTTAAAATACCGTATTTCCGCATATTATTTCACATGCTTGTATGTTTTATATTTCCGCATTCGCGAGGATTGTCACAATATTACTACACTAGTAATACTTAGTAAATATTAGTATTTGAGAATTTTTAGTGAGAGGAAGAATTTTAGAGAGAAGTAAACAAATTGCACAAAAATGAAGTAGTAGTAAAATGAACAACATTTGTTCATTATAAAGGCCATGAGGCCGGACCACCTTGTCCAAAGATGGACTATTATTTTAATTTGATCACATGCATTAGAGTGGAGTGTTGTAGTATATGTGATGATTGTATTCTACTTGTTATGTCACTTTCAATTAGTAACCAAAGAGTGTAAACAAGAACAAAAATCATCACCTTTGTAACTACATCATAACCGACCACAATGGTCTAGTTAGATCCATTTTGATTTTTGATATTTGTCTCACAAATACTTATTGATCATATGGTTAATTATCTTGTATAATTAAGTGTTAATTTGATCATCTAACAATTATATGACTCAATTAAATAAATAATATGTACTTAACATTTTAAGTAATATTTTAACCATTATATCAATATAGAATGAGGTCCCCCACCTTGCTTAGTTTTAATTTATGTTACAACGCTTCGAATATAATTAACTAATGACCGTCTCATCTCAAACCTCAACTATTTAGTAATTTACGATGAATTACTAAGTTAAATCTGTTGGAGCCAGTGTCCTCCACGGTTAGTGCAATAACATAAATAAATCTCTATAGGTTCACAGGGTATACTTTGTATTATAATCAGTTGATTAACGTTTATCAATAACGGTTGGCTTGCTAGATAAGTTTGACGTTATTGTCATACAGATGGCGGTGATCAACTGGTCCCTAAAATTCACACCTATAGGATGTGTTTGAGAGATGTGATTATTTGAGAAAATGATCATATTGATGCCCTATTTTATGACTAAAAGGTTAGTCAGTGTATTTGACTAAAAGGTTAGTCAATGTGATGATGAGACAATTATTTAATAATGATTAAATAAAGTTAGCTGAGACGAATTAACTGTAATTCGTAAATTGAATATAAAAGGTTATATTTAATTATTGTATATAATGTAGGCTAATTAAACATAAACCGTTATAATTAATTGGAAAATTATAAATATACGGATATTTATAATTAATGATGTATTATAATGTCGGTCTTTGACTAATGACGATTATAATATATTACATTATATTATAAGCTAAAATGACCGGAAAAAGTGTCCAGATACACTCGGGTTTTTCCGGTCAATGGGTAGTTATTTGAGGAGACTAAATCTCCTCATAAATTACCTAGGTGTGCCGTGAGAGTAGTATAGAAGCAAGGGAAAAATTCTAACCTAATTTCTACACTCACTTGTGCCTCCATCACACAAAAACACAAAAACCTAAAAAGTTAACTGTAACTTTTAATCATCTTTCTAGCAAAGGAGAAGGGTATATCTCGATCAATCTTGGGTGAAATAATTAGGAGGATATCTACTTTGATATCTGTTCTTAGGCCGATTTTGCTAGGACCAAAGGTTTAATTCGTTTTCTCTATATTTACATTGTTTTCATATTTATGACTCGCAATTCATATTATATAATTTTGTTATAATCCTAAATTTTAAGGGGATGTAAACAGTTATTTCCCACAAGTGGTATCAGAGCATTTTGGCTACAAAATTATATTATATGTTTTTCATTTTTATGAAATATGAATTTGAGAAATTTTTTTTGATAAAACGAAAAAAAAAAAATGTCACAGCTGAAATTTTTTTTATGCCGTGATGTTTTTTTTAGGGTTTTGTTTTTCCATTGTTGATTTATTGATATTGTTATTTTAAAAGGTTAAAATTCAATATAATAAATTTGTACTTGTTTTAATTTGATAAGGATTAAATTAAAATAAGATGAAATTGTTTTGATTTTTGTTGTTGCTATTGTTTTCGGCCTCATTGTTTTAAATTGATAATTTTTGTATAATGATTCAATTTTAATGATGTTCAAAGCGATTGTGATTAAATGAATATAATGATAATCGATTTAATCATGATTTAGATGTTCATTTTAAAAGGTTAAATTGAATAATCTAGTTTGAATCAATATTTAATAACGATTAGATATTGAATTTTGTACCGATCTAGCAATATTGACAAAAACCGTTTTTTTTTTTACAGTCCGTTTGCTGCTACTGTTCATTATAAAAAATAAAAAAATTCTGTTTTTTTTTTCTTCCTGTGCAGCAGGTTTTTGGTTTTAATTTTTTTTATGTTTTTGTTTTTCCGGTTTTTTGTTTAAACCGTGAGAAAGAAAAAAAAAAAATTTTTTGGTACTGGTACTATTCACGTGAACAGTGATCCGTAGAGAGAGAAAAAAAAAATTGTTTGTTTTTTTTTTTGACATTATAAAGATAATGTTTTGTTTGTTTGTTATTGTGAAAAGGTTCACAATAATGATACCCGATTATTTTAAAAAGGTTTAAAATCAAAATGGATTATGGGAGATTAAAATTGTTGTGGGCAATTAAGGAATTGTCACATAATTTTGATCGGTTTGAATGGTGGTTTGGATAATTAATCAACATAATTAATGAATTATGTTTTGTAGTATTAATTTATATAGTTGATGCATTTTATTTTTGTCGAATGAATGAATGAATGGTTTGATTTACGTTTTTGCAATTGGTTGAAAAATGTAAATCCTAGTGTGGCCTTAGTTAATCATGTTTTCGTAATGATGGAAACATGGTTTGGATGTAATTTTGAGATCTCGAATCTCCTTTTATTTTTCTTTTAATTATGTTTTGGAATTAGAATGTAAATAGGTTTATTTTGTAATTTTTAAATGTAATTTTAAGAAGACTAGAGACGGAGATCGGATGCTCACTCCCGCTACATGGACCAAGATTAGACAAAGTCAAGCTTCTCGGGTCCATAAGGATGGATTCCAAACTTGTATTTACTGTTCATTTTGGTAGTTAGGCCACACTAGGACCGTTGTAATAGTTTACGGTTTTTTTTCCCATTCTTTTGCTTTTCTTTCACATGTTAAATAACTGCATCATATTCCGCCTAAACCAAACCACCTAAATTGCATGAAAAATGATTCATATAGTTTTGTTTTTCATTTTAGACATACAGATGTCACTCGTTCATAGGGCCATCACCTTAGTTTAAATCATTCACGAAATGCTAGAATTTGTTAACTTAAAATGAATTAAATTTAAGATGATGGGATCTTCCTCTAAAATGAAAATTGAGATTAGTCTTTATAGGAAAAACTTCTATGAACCCCTTCTTCGTCGGAAGTCATAATATGACCCCTTCTACGTTGGGTAAGTAGTGAGTGTTGACCTATTTTACCTCAACATTGTAGTCCGAGTAATATCTTGGGATTATAATGGACTAAAAGATAGAATTTACAGAAATTTATCGACCGAGAATTCTAAAGGTAGAATTAGCCAAGAGGTTGGCTTATCAATTTACAGAAATTGAGTCTTGGGCTCATTTATATAATTCTTGAGGGAGGTCAATTGTATAAATGCATGAGTCATCGCATTAAACAGTTTTTGCATTAAGACTTAATTTTAAAACGATGAAACTTATCATATTTTTCTTCTTTTCACAGTTTCTTGAATCCGTTATATAAAGATATAACTGCTAAAATAACAAATGGCTGGACGTACAGACGACCCAATGCCAAGTGCTACACTCGCTCGCGAGTCCTGGCTAAAGATCTTTATGGACAACATGAATCAGTCCACGCGACTGAAGAATAATGGGTCAAACTTTGCGGACTGGGAGGCGGCATTACGGAATGCTGCCATTGCTGACGGTAAGCTCAAGTACTTGACTGAGCCACTACCGCCCAACCCAGGCCCCAATGCAGGAGCCAATGAATCACTTGCTTATAGTGATTTCATGATGGAGGCGGGTGCGATCAAGAACGTACTCATCTTTCCCTTTAACTTGAACTGTAGTTTGGAGACAGAGCGTAATTAATTCATTTGGAAAAAGTGTGGATTCTACTTGCAAAAAGGTGAAAAAATGTGAATCTTTCTCCAGCCAATAGAAGCCCTCTAAATGTTTCATCTTTTATATACTAATATTAATCTCATGCATTTTAGTTCAACAATTTCAGTAAATACATAGAAACTTAAAATAAAATTCCACAAAATAATACGCACTACATTGCAATTTACGAACTATCAGTAAAAAAAGGCACATGTCTATTCATGAATTTTGATAAACTCGAACAAAAAATTTAATATTTTAAAGCCATCGGATCCTAAAGATAATACATATGTATTTCATATTAGATCATTTAAAAATCATGGACAATGTAAAACTATGATCAAAGTTATTGATAATTTCGATATTTAGAGCTTATCAAGTAAAAACATGTTAAATAAAGTTTTTGACTTATTAAATGACAATGAGGCGTTTTATAACCTGACTGTCAAAAGAAAATTAATAGGTCTTTCTTATCCGTCTTAAAAATAAAACAGGTCAAATAACACCTCACTTGCATAGTAGAGACAAAAAATTTGCATTATTTTTCCCCCTTATTGAGTGACACTTGACCCGTCTTAAAATTAAGGGGATATACCCGTCTTAAATGAGAATTTGTGAAAGACGAAATAAACAACATAATAATGTAAATTTAACATAGACGAAAATGCAAAGAACCCGATATATCATCTGCCTAATTCCAACTACGAAACCCGTCCAACTAACACGGACCAAATATATGTCACTGTAAAACAAAAACACATGAATGTAAAAAAATAAGCCAAATCAACATTATATAAGCCTAGCAGTCTATATCTATTTTAACCCCTAACCCTAAATAACGTTTTATACCCTCTCCATAACCCTACTTTCTCTTCCAAATCATGTCATACTCATATTTTCATAATTACATGATTGTGCCTCTTCTCTCTAATTCTCCTAACTCCTATAGTCCTATGTACGTATCCCCATCATTGTTTTTTTTACAACACCCCATCATTGTTATGTAATCAACTATAATTAATTAATTAAAAAATATTTAATCTATGTGAAGTATTATCGTTCTCCCGTAAGTATTTTTTTTCTCCAATACATGTTCTTTGTACTCTTGACATTCTTTTTTCTTTCTATTCTACAATTATCAATGTACGGAGTACAATATAATTTCTGGCAAAAATAATCAGTTTTTTTAGCTTTAAATGTTAGAAAACATTTTATTTAGAATATACACCTTTTAAGGATTATTTTTCACTATGACTTATGATTTGATAGGTTATATTTTTTTTTTATATTTTAGTCGGATTGTAGCTTCTTAGAAAAATAATAAGTAAGTTGTTTTTTCAAAGAGAGATTATTTATTAAGTACCAAGAATTTTGAATTTTTTTTTTGAATTGTATTATTTGGACTTTGTTTTGCAGGAACATTTTAATTGTATTATTATTTTTTTTTAATTGTATTATTTGGTATTTGTTTTGCAGTAACATTTTAATTGTATTAAACATTGTTATTGTTCTTTGGACTTTGTTTTGCAGAAATATTGTTATTAGAATAATTTTTATTTTTCATTTTTTTATAATTAGGTTTTCATAGACTTTGTTGTTGCTAGAATAATGTAATTTCAAATTGTATTATTTGGACTTTAGTATTTCATGAATTTTTTTTTTTAAAATTGGGTTTTCATATAAACGACCAATTCTACTATATAGTATCATAAAATCATATATTATGTAAATTATGTAAATCATATAAGTTATGTAAATAATCTAATCTAAATATGTAAATAAGGGAATCAGAATTTGCAAGAGTGACGAGAGAAAGTAATTAATCTTTTTTCTTTGTATGTGGGGCCCACTGCAACTTTTTCTCTCTAAATCTCAGCAGCCAATCAGAAACTCTTAAATGTTTCTGCTTTATAAACTAGTAGATTTAGGCTTGAAATGTCAATGCATTGCAAAATTCCTAATCGATCTTGTGTTAATATTCTAATGAGGGATGGTGAGATTTCTGACTTAATTATATGAGAATTTGTGCTCAAATCAAAAGTTTCTTATGATAGATGGAGTTTCAAGATTAGTTTTAGAGTAATTATAAATTAATCCCTTTTAAAATCAAGGTTTTTAAAATTACTCATCTTCAATTTTTTTCTTACTAAAATTACTCCCTTAAGTTGCATTTTGACCAGATATTTGCTTCAAAAATCCAACTCAAGTGACTTATTTCGCCTCTTGTTGAACTTATTCTCCATTTGTATACATAGTTATACATTTCAAAGTATAAATTGGTTAAGTTACAAATGAAATAAGTTGAAAAACAGACAAAATAAGTCAATTAAGTTGGAGTTTTAAAACAATTTTAGGTTAAAATGCAACATAAGGAAATAATTTTATGAATAAAAGGAATTAATTTTTTAAAAAAGGAATTTTAAGAGTGAGAAATTTTTTAATTATTTTCTCCTAGTTTTATGGATGATTTATGTGGATACTGCTAAAAAATAACTTAATTCTCTTAATATATCTACTTTAAAATAATTTTCACCATATAGCTAAGGGAGGTTTGGTATTCCAACGCTAGAGGTTAATAAGAAGTATACTCCTCATTCTTCTTTGCCCTATATAATGTTTTGAAACCAATCATTCCCTTAACTAATTTAAGTAAAAGGAGAAATTCTTGTGTATGGCAGCTTTACATTTTTTTTCCGCTTAAAACGAGGTTTTTTGGTAACCGCTATTGTTGTTTCGGAAAATCCCCACGGTACCCTCATACTTTGACAATTTGTAACACCCTCAAATGTACCCTATTTGTATTTTAAAAATATTATACGGATACTTTTTACCGTAATTTTAGATTTAGTCTAGAACTTAGTTTCCGTGTCTAATTTAGCAAATCCGAGTTCGTATTTGGACTCTACTCGAAATTCCGTGTGAGTTATGCCTTCAGGCGCTTTTGGGCTTTTTCCCATATTTTCCACTCACTTTATAACTCCCTTTAAACCTTAACTCCCTCATTCTTTTTCCACTTACTCCTTCTTCCTCACCAAACCCCCAAAAACCTAACCACCATTTTCTTTCTCAACTCAAGCTTCTCATAACACATCCATTCCTCACTCAAATATCCTTATTTTCATCGCAATCTTCCGCTCTCATCGTCCTGTACCTTGTGTGGTAATAAAATTACCGTCTTTCTCATTTTCAATTTTTCCATCTTTCTCAAAGGTGAATTATATTCATCTTTTGTCGTCTTTGTATAGGTGGAGACTTTCAAGACCCCAATAAGGATTACTATCTAGTGGAGGAAGGCTTAGAAATCGATTGAAGACGCAAAAAGGTAACGGTGAAGGGTTACTCGATATCAATACGTGTTTTATATGCTTTAGTTGATTTTTACTAAATGTCTAGTGATAATTATTAGATACTTAATATAGTTTGATGTTAGGATTTGTGTTGGAATTGAATGTGTAGCTATAGAATTTATGTTGGTTGATGATTGATGATGATAGTTGATTATAATTGTTGATAAATGTTAATGATAATTGATGATTTTTGGTGAAGTATGATGATTCATAGGTGAAAGTAGTCCCAGTCGGCCGACCGGCTGGGAACGCGGCAGTAGCAAATCGTGTGTTTTGGTGTTGTGTTGTTCCCAGCCGGGTAGCCGACTGCCGGTCCCCCTGACCGGCTGGGACTCCCCTGTATTTTCAATTGTTTTCGATGTTTGCTGAAGTGCCAGCCGGGTAGCCGGCGGCCGGTCCTATGGGCCGACTGGCACCCCCTGTGACTTCTTCTTCTATTCTTTTCTTATACTTTCATTTATAATAGTTTGAAAAGTTCGTTTATCGTATAAATTTACGTAATAGCATTAAATATTCGTGTTTAGAATATATGATATCCCATTCGCTTATATCACATGTTTTGTGATGGTTTTTGATATATCCCTCTTTGAGTCGGTTTTACGTATGTTACGATTTGAGCACTACTTGTTAAGTGCTATGAACTCTCATTCCCCGGCTACCTCCTTGCTCATTAGACTGGAATGTCGGAACGAGGAGATGTATCTCAAATGCTTAAATGCATGTTTTAGTGGAGATATGACGACGTTGTTGGGAGGCGAACGCTATGCGTTGATCGACCCGGCCGTCAATTGTCGTATCTTTGCAAGGTGGTGTCATTGCATGTAGCGTACCGCTTGTTTATGATGCTTGTGCTCTTTTCGCCTCTTTCGTGAAGGTTGACCGAATGTGGGGGTACTCGGCTTCTGTTTTTGACTGAGTCTTGGATGCGGATTAGACTAGGATCGCATGTCGAATCGAAACATGTTTATTCCGAGAGTCTGGCCAGGTTTAGACTAGGATCGGATTATTATTATCGTCGTCCTACCAGGAGGAATTGAGTCTACATATACGAAATGTTAATCGTGTATGCGTTCAGGGAAATGTTTATCCCATTGATGCGAATTGATCATACTTGCTATGTACATGGTGCTAGTGCGTGTCATTAACCGTGAGAGATGTTGTCACTGTGACAACCCTCGCAAATGCGGAAATAACATAACAAGCATGTGATTTATATAGCGGAAGATACGGTGTTTTTAAAACTTTTTACATGCAAATAGAAAAGTACGAGGAATGTCAATAATTACAAACCAAAGTATAATATACTACTGACGTCGGGGTTAGTCGCCCTCCCCCGGTCACACAAATACTTGTAATACTCAATACCAAACTAATTAATGTAGTAGGGTAAGGAGGTCGATCCCAAGAGACGGTGATTATAGTTCTAAGGCGGTTTAATCGAGTTCTAGTTTAGTTCTAGCAAATAGCAAGTTGAAGAGGATTAATGATAAACTAGACTAACAAGAAGGCAAGGATACGATGTAAAACAATAATTAAAGGGAACTAGGGTGGATGGGTTCATTAATGCAAGTATAGGTCAATCATGGTGGGGGTTAGGACTAGTCTAAGGGTGAGTCTAGACATGTCTCCACCTCTCGGTGTAAGACGGATTAAAGGGCAAGCCTCCACCTCTCGATGCGAGACGAGCCCTAGTCTAAAGTTCGATTGGGTTCTCGCCCTAACCTCCCCCTAAACATCCAACACACACACAACAACAATACAAGTCTAAGCTCTCGCTCAAACTAGCAATAAAACATGAGAAAGACTCAAATTACTCATTCAAGCATTTCAACAAACACCTTGTGTGCACAAAACAAGTAGACTCCCAAAAGACTAAATCTTTATGCCCAATTACCATAATCGACCCACAAACTCACATTAAATCCCCCATCTTACCCTAGTCTAACAATACCCACTCATGCTAATGAAGGAAAGCATTAAAGATGGATACTTTGATATGAAATAAGCAAGAGAAGACATATTCAAGATGAAAACTAAGTAAATAAACAAGAACAAGTAATTAGAAGACAATTAATGAAATAAAGATGAGAAATTGTATTAAACTTGTAAGAAAGATTGAAACTTGGATTAATAATCAAATAAGAGTCTCTTATTGTCTTCAAATTATAACCCAAATCTTCACTAGTAACTAGGAGAAAGACTAAATCTAACAATAACTAACTAGGAAATTGAGTAGTTATCACTAATTAAGAGAGATTAAAGTACTAATTAGAGAGGTGTTTCTTATTAATTGCTAGGGTTCTTGTGTCTAGGGTTGTGTGTCTGATCGTGCTTGTCGCGAGCCCGATACAAAGATAAATTACCCAGACTAGGCTAATAACAAATTAATGTAATTAGGGAAGTAGAGGTCGATCCTCAGGAAGATGGTGTTTCCTATAGAATGTGAAATGTCTCGCAAATGGGTTTTATCTAACGAGTTTCTGGTTTTTGGAATTATGATGTCTAAACTAACAAAAAGCATAAATGAAAACAAAATAAAAGCAATTGAAGATGAAAGCAATAAAACAAATGATGAATTAACAATGATGAAAAACGTCAAGGGAAGTAGGTTCACACATGTAGATTGACATATTGATGCAATTGGATATGGAACATCCAAATAATTCATTGTGAGTTCGTAAGAATGATGTGTTCATTACAATCATAGATCAGATGGTCTAGCAGGCTTTTAGGCAATTTACTAGGTCTAATCTACCATGTCATGCTTTGTCTATTCAATTAACGTATCTCTACTTTGGAAGAGAATTCCATTCTAGTCAATGATTTTGATCAGGAATCGTTAACTATCGTTATAGTCCAAACATGCATAGACACAACGTTTTAAAGGCACAATTTCTTTATCCAATTTTCATCTTTTAATCAATCTAACATGGCTACCCTACACCCTAGAAAGGTGACTACTCACTCATGACGATATCTAAATCTAAGATGATATTAACAATGAAAACTAGGATAGACATGTTTAGTTGATTTTGACAATATTTTAAGACTCTCTATGTGGCGATAATAACGACGCTAAATTGACAATCTAGGAAATGAAATGACGATTATAACGGTACTAAAATGAATCTAAGATAACATGGATAGAAAATAACAATCAAATGGAAAACATAAAGACATTAAACAAAGGATAAAATAGAAATACCTAGGTGACGATCAACAACGGAAGCGATAACTATAATAGAAATCCCTTGCATAGAATAATCGTTCCTTGAATTACAACACTTGAACCCAACAAAGTAGATTACAAAGATTGAAATTCTTATTGATCTAAACTAAGGTTTTGATGTAGAAAGGACAGAAATAAACTAAGAACTAAAGATGAAAAAGAAGAAGAAAATGAGAGAAGAGAGGCTAGTTCTCCCTCCTCCTAATCTAAAGAGAAATGTAAGAAGAGAAGAGAGGATGAGAAGAGGATGTGTTGAGAAGAGTGGCTGGAGCATCCTTTATATAGCATTAGGGTTTCGTGGGGAAGGGGTCGAGCATTGAACATATAGGACAAAAGGAGGAAGTTGAAGCAATTTGCTCGAAGCAGCAGGGATACCCGATCGGGTACACACTTACCCGATCGGGTAAGTTGTGATCTTGGTCCTTTGACTCTCGTTTCATCTCCCCTTGCATATGACTTGACTTCCATCATCCCCCTTGACCTCTTGAGTCGGGTTTGTTGATAGGGTTTGATGTAAAACGATGAATTTTTTGCCTAACTGATTGATCTTCTGACAACTGCGACATCGTCTTTACTTCTTCTTTCTTTTGAATCGGTGAACCTTCTTGAAATGCCTTCGACATGGTCAAGCTTGCTTCTCAAATCGTCGGGTTCTAGGCAAATGCTCGGGAATATAGAAAAAGGGCGTAGAAACGTCAATTTCCCTACAAAAAAGGTAGTTAGAACATAGGAATTCGCCTAGAAGACGATATTAGCTCATAAAATGGCTTAACAAAGCACAAATGACATACAAAACCGAGCTAAATTGGGGGTTAAAATCATACAAATATTCACTTATCAGTGTCTAGGATGAATTAGGAGGGGGGTATTTATAGGCTGGTGGGATTAGGGGGTCAAAAGAAGAAAAGAAAGATAGAAAAATCAAAATGCGAACAAAAGGGGGCCCAGCCGGCCGGCCGGCCGCCGGTGGCCTGGACCGGCTGGTGCTCTCTGCCCTTCCTCCGTCTTTCTTCTCTTCCTCTCTTCAAGTGGCGCCCCCAGCCGGTCGGACCGGCTGCCGGTGGCCCTAGCCGGCTGGAGGGTGCTGTCAATTGCCGTCTTTTTCCTGTGTAGTATATGGCCCAGCCGGTCTGGCCGGCTGCCGGTGTGGGAAATAACTGTTTACGTCCCCTTAAAAATTAGGATTATAACAAAATTATATAATATGAAATTGCAAGTCATAGATATGAAAACGATACAAATGTAGAGAAAAAGAATTAAACCTTCGGTCCTTAGCAAATTAGGCCTAAGAACAGATATCAAAATAGATATCCTCCTAATCGTAACACCCAAGACTGATTGAGATATGCCCTTGTAATTGCTAGAAAAGAATTAAAAGTTACAGTTAACTTTTTATTGTTTTGTGTTTTTCTGTTTTGTGTGATGGAGGCACAAGTTGAGAGAGTAGAAAATTAGGTTAGAATTTTTCTCCCTTACCCTTGCTTTTGACGGCACACTTAGGTCTTTAATGAGGAGATTTAGTCTCCTCAAATAACTACCCATTGACTGGAAAAACCCGAGTGTATCTGGACACTTTTTTTCAGTCATTTTAGCTTCTAATATAATGTAATACATTATAATCGTCATTAGTCAAAGACCGACATTATAATACATCATTAATTATAAATATCCGTATATTTATAATTTTCCAATTAATTATAACGGTTTATGTTTAATTAGCTTACATTATATACAACAATTAAATATAACATTTTATATTCAATTTACGAATTACAGTTAATTCGTCTCAGCTAAATTTATTTAATCATTATTAAATAATTATATCATCATCACATTGACTAACCTTTTAGTCAAAAACACCGACTAACCTTTTAGTCATTTAATAAGGCATCAATATGATTATTTTCTCAAATAATCACATCTCTCAATCACATCCTTTAGGTGTGACTTTTAGGGACCAGTTGATCACCGCCATCTGTATGACGATAACGTCAAACTTATCTAGCAAGCCAACCGTTATCGATAAACGTTAATCAACTGATTACAATACAAAGTATACCCTGTGAACCTACAGAGATTTATTTATGTTATTGCACTAACTGTGGAGGACACTGGCTCCAACAATCTCCCACTTGTCCGTACAAGTGTATGTGCGATAACCGATTCTCATATCCATAATAAATTTCTCCCACTCAATGTAAACCAATTTGCAAAGTCCGTATTCACAAAGGTCGTAGTTTACAAGTGATCAGTATCAAGAGTGGTTGTCCCCGACTAGAGAGTAACTTAACTGATAAACGAATCTATATTCGAGCATGGCCATGCATTTCAGTTACAGCTCCTCGAGTGGCCCTGAGAAATATCATATCCTGATAAAGGTGGGATATTTTCTTCAACTCGAATCTTGCAGATACAAGCGCAGTATGAAATGACCCAGTGAAAATCTACTTAGCCTCCTGTTACGGTCGACCATGAGAAAGAAACCAAAGTCACCCAAAAACTGCCTTTATCTCAAGAGACAGTCGATAGTCAAAAGAATCGACTCTAGGAACACTATGGATGTCCTATCCACGACCCGGCACCTAATGTTCCGAAACATTTAGGACTCCATAATGTCGTCACAAAATGTCCTGCGCAGTATCATTATAACTCGCATCTAGGATCGATCAGTCAACAGTTTGACTTATGGCTCGTTGAACCCACCATCAATCGACGTCACAAAATAAGTGCCAGAGTTATCAGCTCATGTAGACAATTACGGACCCAATAACAAATATAATGTAATTCAGTTCACTTTGTGGTGTTCAATGTTGTCAGTACAACCCACATGAAAAAACAAAATATAAAACAAAACGATGATTTCATTAATAGTTTTATGAAAAAGATACAGGTGTCTAATCCATACAAAACAACTAATACAACTCAGGAACACGCTTAATTCCCATGGAAATAACGTGCCCTTCATGCTTATCATATCTTAACGGTTTAGTGAGAGGATCTGCTACGTTATCATCCGTAGCAATCTTGTCTATCACTATCTCCCTTTGCTCCACGTAATCTCGGATCATGTGAGCTTCCGTTGTACATGCCTAGACTGTTGCTGGACTTAGGCTCCAAGCTGGGAAGATGGCACCCACTATTATTCCACAATAGGATGGTGTGATAGGGTAATGCGAACTAGGAACTACGGTTAGTACTGTTACGAACTGACGATCCATAGCTTCATCGCAGCCTCTGAAGCAGCATAGTACTCGGATTCAGTCGTAGAATCTGCTATAACAGTTTGTTTGGAGCTTTTCCAGCTGACCGCAGCGCCATTAAGAGTAAAAACGAATCCAGACTGAGATTTCGAGTCATCTCGATCCTTTTGGAAGCTAGCATCTGCGTAACCGATTGCGCATAGCTCAGTGTCACCTCCATAAGTCAATACCCAATCCTTAGTCCTCCGTAGGTACTTAAGGATATTCTTAACAGCCATCCAGTGTGTTTCACCTGGATTGCCTTGGTATCGACTTGTCATACTCAAGGCATATGCCACGTCTGGACGTGTGCATATCATGGCATACATGATCGATCCTATAGCTGATGCATAAGGAATCCGACTCATGCGCTCGACCTCTTCCGATGTCTTTGGTGCCTGAGCTTTAATCAAATGCATCCCAGAGACCATTGGAAGGTTCCCCTTCTTGGAGTTGGTCATGCTGAACCTCTCAAGAATCTTATCTATATAAGACTCCTGACTGAGGGATAACATCAGTCGTGATCTATCTCTGTAGATACGGATCCCCAAAATTCTTTGTGCCTCGCCCAGATCTTTCATCTGGAAGTGGTTCTTTAACCAAACTTTTACCGAAGTTAAGAGAGGTATGTCATTCCCAATCAAGAGTATGTCGTCAACATACAATATTAGGAAGACAATCTTGCTCCCACTCGACTTGATATATAGGCATGGTTCCTCGAACGATTCGAGTAAATCCTCTCTTGTATCCACCTGGTCGAACACGATGATTCCAAATCGAGGAAAGCTGCTTAAGTCATAAATGGGACGCTTAAGTTTGCTTACCTTCTTAGGGATTTTTAGGAGCTATGAAACCTTCGGGGTTGGACAATGTACCAACTCCTCCTCCAAATAACCGTTTAAGAAGGCGGTTTTCACATCCCATTTGCCAAAATTTCATAGTCATGAAAGCGGCCAACGCAAGCTTATCGAATGGAACGCAGGCAAAACTAAGGGTGCCAAAAATTTTTATCATAGTGCATCCTTGCACTTGAGTGAAACCCTTTGCACTAGTAGGCCTTGTATGTATCTGGTTGTCCTTCTACAGAATGCTTTATTTTATAAAGCCATTTGCACTGAAGAGGCCGAACCTTATCAGGTAAGTCAACCAGCTCCCATACGTTATTCTCATACATAGAGTCCATCTCGGATTGCATGGCTTCAAGCCATAGCTTAGAGTCGGAACAGGTCATGGCACCTTTATAGGTAGCGGGTTCGTTACTCTCTAGGAGTAAAACGTCATCTCCCCCATTCTCCTCGACCATACCAATGTATCTGTCTGGAGGAATGGAGACTCTACCCGACCTCCTGGGTTCCTCAGGAATATTTACCGCAGCCGATGATGAAGGAACAGTTTCCCCCATTGGTTGCTCGGTTGTTGGCTCTTGAACCTCCGACAGATCGAAGGTTCTATCACTCGTCTTGTTCTCGAGAAATTCTTTCTCTAGAAACTTCGCACTAGCCGCAACAAAAATACGTTGTTCGGTAGGCGAATAAAAGTAATGACCAAACATTCCTTTTGGATAACCAATAAAGTATGTCTTGACCGATCGTGGGCCGAGCTTATCGCCAGGTCTCCATTTGACATAAGCCTCGCAGCCCCAAACCCGAATAAAGGACAAGTTAGGGACCGTTCCCTTCCATAGTTCATATGGAGTATT
>JAIUZE010026820.1:0-13848 GCA_022085475.1 Heliosperma pusillum | reverse complement strand
TCTAAGTTTCGAGGACAAAACTTTTTAAAAGGAGGGGTGATTGTAACACCCCGTAATTTGAAAGACCGAAATTATATTTTAAAAGTAATAAATTTAATTTATTTTAATTTATTACGATTTATTTGAATTTATGATAATTTAATATAATTATTTTGAATTTATTTGGAATTAAAGAGTAGGTTATACGGTTTAAACCCGAACTTTATTTAACTATTCCCGAGTCAACTTAAGTCCCGAAACAAACCCAAAACCCGACTCCTGCATGTGCCACACGCCCCAAGGCATCTTTTTCCTCATTTTTGGGCTTTTGATTACTTTAGATTAAACTAATACAAATATCTAAGATATTTGTAACTTTATCGATCTGTCAACTTAAATTCTGCAACAAATCGCTTAAAAACAGACCCGATTTCTTCCTCTTCCACACGCCTCTTCCTCTTGTCACCTAGGATTAGATATTTTGATTAAACTAACATAATATCTAATAATATCTAGATATTTGATTAAACAAACATAATATCTAATAATATCTAGATATTTACCATAATATATTTATAAAACCCGAGTCAATCCCGTAACAACAAGTTCAAAACCCGACTCCCATTAATCCCCTATATTACACGGTCCAACCCTCCCCTCTTACTCACTAATTATCTTTCATTTTACATTAAATCAACTTAATATCTACTTAATACCTTCTTTAATATAATCACAATTGTTCTTGGTGTTCTTGATCGTTCTTGAGCAAAATCGTCACAAAACCTTCGTTACTTGGCCAAATCCGTTCGAAATTATATTTCTAGAGTCTCCTCTCCGCTCTTCATCTCCGTGTACGTTTCATTTCAATTCCGACAAAAT
This sequence comes from Heliosperma pusillum, assembly GCA_022085475.1. Taxonomy (NCBI): domain Eukaryota; kingdom Viridiplantae; phylum Streptophyta; class Magnoliopsida; order Caryophyllales; family Caryophyllaceae; genus Heliosperma; species Heliosperma pusillum. The sequence goes on along the minus strand of JAIUZE010026820.1, from coordinate 12,990 downwards.
CGTTTTCAACACTTTAATTGTTGAAATCAAGGTTTAATACTAATAATGTTATTTTTGTCATTTCTTATAGGAGAAGATTATGAAGACGAGTTTGGTGACTCGTATATTTTAGAAGAAGATTAGTAGACGGGTTTATAGGTCTTATTTTGGTGCTATTTGGTTTTGTGCTAGCTAAGGTAACGATTAATGTCACATATGTTTTTGTTATTTACGGTTTTAAGTAGTAACATGCTAGGTTGTTATTATTATTAAGTTTTATGAGTTTTTAACATATTTAGTGTTTTTGACATGTTGGATGATTTGTTCATAATCATAATTTTAGTATGAATGATGGTTGAATTGGTTGTTAAAATGGATGGTTGTTAATTAAAACATGTTAGAATTAAATTTGGGGTTGTTGTTGGTGGTGGCCGTGAGTGGTGGCCGAGAAACAGACCCGGTTCAGGCCCGGTCCAGGCCGGCTGTCCGGTCATGGTTGGCCCATTAATTGGCCCTTTGGGCTCGTGTCGATACTTGATTGTTTTGTTGTTGTTTTGACGGGTTTTAAATATGTTAAGCATGCGGGAAATATTAAGAAACGATTTTAGAAATGGTTGACCAAAACAGGCCCAAACCAGCCCGTGGGCCCAGTCCAGGCCCGGTCCAGCCCATGACCCGTGAGCCCTCCTTTGGGCTTGTGACGGTTTTTGAGTTTATGGTTATTATTATATCATGTTTTGTAATATTTAGCAAGTGGGAAATTTTAATAAGTAAATTATTTAATTAAACGGTTTTCATAATATTATTATTTCTCACATGTTAGAAATTATAGCATGAGATTGTAGTTTAAATTGATATCCCTTAAGTCAAGCGGGTTTCGTAAGAATTAATAATTCACATGTTAGAAATTAGAATAAAATAGCATGAAATGAATATGATGTTCTTATGTTCAAGCCTAAATGGCTAAGACTCTGTTTCTAGCCGGTTTGACCAAACGGGTTTGGTCAAACTATGATCTAGTCAGCCCCGTTTTGACTGATGACCCGTCGCGGGACTGGGGCGGGGATTTGTCTTCAGGTAGGGTTTTATTTAATAAATGAATGAATGAGCCTTAGTAGATATGAGGCGATATGATATTTGAATGTGATTTTTATGCAATTAGTCACATGATAGGAAGCTTTTCCCGTGACTGTTTAATTGTATGATATATGTTGTGTTGACTAAGTACTCATAGAGAATTATGATTATATGGCGTGTTGACCATTCTAATTCTAAATGAGTACCTTGGACCATGACATTGATAGACCTTACTATCTTTAACGAGTATGTAGTTCACTGCTTGATAGCTTTTGTGTCACTGGCCTGGGATTTTGATACCAAGTCGGGGCATGGCTGCCTAATTGCTTCCACTTTGGGAATGGAGTCAGCTTAAGTACTAGCCAACTCTGCTTAGGGGGTCGCCAAGTAGAGATTCTCACTGTACTTTTGGTATTGAGACAGGGAATGGGTTAGCTGTTGTCGCTAGGTCTGCGCAGTCTAGGACTAGGATGTTTATCCTACCTTGTGGTATAGACTCGAGTTACAGAAGTCGACTATTGACTGTACTAAGAACTTATTTGCCTGTTGCTACGTATTGGTCTTCAGTTTGATGATTCTATTGATTCTTAGAAGGTGAGATTGCAAGCGCTACTGTTGATAGAGTTTGGATTACTGGTTGTTAACTGATTCACATGATAGTTTGTATGATTAGGGTTGAGTTGTATACTGGCCATGTTTTAAATGTAACCTCTGAGCTAAAATACTAACTTCCCTACCTCGTGGTATAGGTTGTTAACTGAATCACATGATAGCTTGCATGAGTAGCTTAGCCTTCATATGCTAGGTTATATGTTAGTTATTTGTTTCATAACATGAAAAGCATATCGTATATGTTAAGGCTTTGTATTTTCCATATACATCTCTTTTATGTTATTCATGTTTTATTAAACTCGACATTTCGTGGCTGAGAGAACTCGGAGTTACTCCCCACTGACTGTGGCTTCCGTGTTTACATTTAATGCGGTTCGCAGGTTTGTGATGCAAAGATTGGGTACATTGACGAGCTAGCGAGTGAAGTATTACCTTGGACCTATATTCGGTTCTTAGGATTGTATTATTTAATACACTCTTTTATTTCCGTATTTATTAGGGAGATATGTTTCCCGTTTTAGATACTTCTTATGTATAATATTATTTCCTTTTTTGTATGAACCTTTTTCTTTAAGACACCTTTGTTATGATGAATGTATTTAATGGTAGGTTCCGGTTTTAAAATTTACCGATTTTCACTAAAGTGAACCTATTAAAAACGTATTCTCATCTTTTATTTATTTAAATTACTTGTTTATCTTTCCGCAAATTCGAGGGTGTCACAAAAGTTCCATCCTAAGGATTAAAGTTAATAAAACTGGACAAATTAGACCAAAGTTGCTAAAAATTTCATTAAAGTTGTGTAACATAGTACTAATGTTACATAACACTCAATAAAAATTACTTTACTAACTTAAAAATTTGATTAAAGTTACATTACTAGCTTATAAATTTACATACCAAATGGCTTTAAAAAGGCTAAAGTTACACTATCAAAAGACAGAAATTACACTCCTAAAACACTAAAGTTACATAAACGTTTTGCTAAAATTACAAAAATTTAAATGAACATATAAAATGAACTATTTTATAATAAAGTTACACTATTTGAAATTATATAAGATAATATGATTCTGTAACTTTTATCAAATTTTATGTAACTCTTATCAAATTAAGATTAAAATTTCTATGTAATTTTAGTCTAATTTTATGTATAGTTAAACCAATTTTATGTAATTTTAGTCCAATATCATGTAACTTTGGTCAAAGTTTATGTAACTTTAGCCAAATTTTTTTAACTTAAACTAATTTTATGTAATTTTGGATAGAGTATGTAACTTTAGTCAACAAGTCTGTCACTTTACTCCATACGTCCTCCCACCACCACCACCACCACCGTTCATGTCCACCTCTCCCAACATGCACCCCCACCCCCACGCAACCCCCACCTCCACAGCCCCTGCCCCACCCCGCGACCCCACCATAGCCCCTGCCTAACCACCGCGACCCCACAACCGCAACCCCACCACCACAGTCCAAATCTAAAAAATAAAATAAACAAAACTACCACCCAAAATAACCACAACACCAAATCTATTCAAGAAAAACCACCACCCAACACCACCACAACAACAAACATGAAATAAAAAAGGAAGGAGGGAGGCAAGGAGGGCCTGGTGGCCGCGAGAAAGGCGTGATGGCAGGTGGATAGCTGCGGTGGCGAGGGCGAGGCGGGGGGAGAGGAGGCGTGGTGGGGTGGGGGTTTGACAGAGAAGTGGTGACTAGTAAGAGAAAGAAGAGAGGGAGGGGTTGACTGTTTTGTGAGAATGATTAGGGTTTGTGTGGATTTAGAAGCTTTTATATGAGCCTTGCATTTTTTGTTTTAATCTTGACCATTGATTTGTCTGATCTAATGGTGTAGATTAGGACTCATGGACTCATCTAAGAAAGGTGGAGTTATCGTCAGTAACATATATTCTTTTCAACCAAGATGTATGTTACCGAGTCATAAAGATCTACGCCAAACCTAAAAATGTCCTTATTTTTTAAAAATAAATTTCGTAAGGCAGAGTTCTCACGTTTCTCATTATCTTAGTGGTTCTCACCGATTTCCCAATTCTATATATATATATATATATATATATATATATATATGCGAGATCCAGTGAGTCCATCTAAATATTTGAGTTTGTGAGTCCAGGAAACAATAATCACAGAATGTACGAAACAATATCACTAGTTATACAAAACAATATCACGAGAAAAAAACAAAACAAAGGGTTAAAAATATTGTATGTCATATTACTCGCCGTCGACAACGACCACCCACCGACCATTACCGGTGACATAATCAAGTACCTAGATCACACAAGTAAAGACTTATCCACCGTCGATGTCACCCATTTATCTCATGTTTTCTTTCCAATCTCCATATTCCTCCACTCATACACATTACTCCTCAAAGCTCACACTACCACGCACCACCACCAATCACAATAAAATTTGACGTTGTTGTTGTTAAATTAAGGGTCTCTTCGTCGGCTATGAAGAAGAATGACGGAGGCTATGTAACACCCCACGTTATTTGAAGAGGTCCATTGATAGGCTTATATGACTAGTGCTTAAAAGGATTGAAAGTACTACTCATATCAACAAAGTGCACTTTCTTTTCTGGTCATCCATGCAAAAAGAACTCAAAAGTTAAGCGTGCTTGACTGAGAGTAGTCTTAGGATGGGTGACCTCCTGGGAAGGTTCCCGGGATGCGCATGAGTGAGGACAAAATGCGCTGGAAAGGACCAGTGTTGATCTGTGGGCCATGTACACAGCCTGGAGAGCTATCATGAGTGACCGCTCCCGACCCAAGGTTTGGGTCGGGGTGTTACAAATGGTATCAGAGCAACCCTGCGACCGTGTGGTGAGCCTGTGGTCGGGAGTACCCGGGTCACCCACCTAGCGGGGGGGGATTCTGGGTTAGCGGTTATGCTCCCAGGCGCAACGAGGACGTTGCGTTCTTCAAGTGGGGGTGATTGTAACACCCCACGTTATTTGAAGAGGTCCATTGATAGGCTTATATGACTAGGGCTTAAAAGGATTGAAAGTACTACTCATATCAACAAAGTGCACTTTCTTTTCTGGTCATCCATGCAAAAGAACTCAAAAGTTAAGCGTGCTTGACTGAGAGTCGTCTTAGGATGGGTGACCTCCTGGGAAGGTTCCCGGGATGCGCATGAGTGAGGACAAAATGCGCTGGAAAGGACCCGTGTTGATCTGTGGGCCATGTACACAGCCTGGAGAGCTATCATGAGTGACCGCTCCCGACCCAAGGTTTGGGTCGGGGTGTTACAGGCTAAGATGCTAAGTAGAGAGGTCCCATGAAACGCCCATAATAGTGATGTGCTAGAAGGCAAGGGCGAGAGAATGATAGTGTATGTCGGAGGTTCGGTACTGGAATCGATTGGTGTGAAAAAAAGTATGAGAAAAAGAAGTTTGTAATAGTGGCCAAAATTTGTTCATCAGTGGTATGAAATTGTAAAGTATAACCCGTGATATTGTTTAGTATAACTTGTGATATTGTATGATGGACTCACGGACTCAAAAAGATAGGGTGGACTCACATGATCCTATTTATATATATATATATATATAGAGGGGCGGATTTCTGTGCGAACTTGAGTTCAAGACGAACTGTACGAACTAGCTCAGATACACATGATAATACTACCAGATACACATGGTATTATTACTGGAAAAATGAGTACCCGGTAGTAACACCATGTATATCCGATAGTAATACCACATGTATCTGGGCTTGTATTTGACTATTTGGTGTATCCAAGAAGCCCACAAGCACAACCACCGCGTCTACCGCTACCTCGACAACCACTGTAATCACAGACAGCGCCGACGAGATCACCGGTCACCATAGATAGCACCGTCGAGATCACCGTCCACCTCAGACAACATCGACGACATCATCGTCCACCACAGACAGCGCCGACAACATCACTGGCCACCCTAGAAAATGCCAGCAATATCATCATCCACCCTCTTATATTCTACTTCTTCTTACATACGCAACCACATCCACAATAGAACAAGAAGCCACCACTTACGTAAACAAATTCGAGATCACAAATGCACAACCGGCTACACCACACAACGACGATCACCACGCCAACACAACCGCAACTGTGCGCACCGTGACCTCTGATTAACACCAGATACACAAATCAAGATCTGAATGCCAAATGGGAGAGTGAGTGGTCGAAGTTGAGAGTATGAGAGGAAGTGGTGGTGCACTGGTGTAGACTTGGACATTTCGCTTCGTCAATTGTGGTGGTGGGACCGGCGACGTTAGATGTTTGTGGTTAATGAAGATGATGGGATAAAGTGGTTCGCGCAGAACGACGGCGGACGTGGCAGCCGTTTATTCTCTAGTGAGGGACTGACGAGTGGTGGGCCGGTGACTCGCCGTTAAGTCGAAGGTACTGGCGGCAGGAATTGGTGGTTGCTAGTTAGGGGGGGAAGGAGAGAATAGACGTGAGGTAGAGTGAGTGACTTAGGGAAAGTTTTAGTAGTAATCGTGGCCTTACATGTGATTTGATCCAATGGTCCTTACTGAGTTTGTACAGTTCGCACCGAACTATAAGTTCGCACAGGATCCTAATTTTATATATATATATAGAATTAGGATCATATGATTTAGGTCATATTTGGTGAGTTATTCCTTTAAATCTAGACCATTAATTTAATATAAAATGGATGGCTGAGATTTAATCTCACAATTTGTATATAAGATCTTAATCTTCGGTGACCTTTTCTTTTTCTTCTTTTTATCCATTTCTCACAAACACTCTCTCACTCTCTTCCCCCTCTCTCACTCTCTCTCTCTAATCCACCATTTTTTTCTCGCAAAATCATTGATTCATTTCGCGGATCTTCATTGTCGTCGTTCGTTCGTTCAGTTTCCTTCAGTGATTTCACGCATATTTATCTTCAATTCTCAGGTAATGAACTCTCTTCTCTTTCGTACTAATTTTTGAGTTTAATTTTATTCATTTTATTTATTAATATTATTGTTATTTATTAAAATTTCATGTTTTTTGTACGCATTCTTCATTTATTCAGTTATCTTCATTATTTTCATTCAATTTGTTGTGTTTTTGTTGTTAAATGACATATTCTTTAATTCTAGGGTTTATTTATTGTATTTTATTCATTTATTTAGTTATGTTCATTATTCTGTTCTTTAGTTCTGTGATTTCGTCGCACTTTTTTAGTGTTGAAGATGATGTGTTTGTTGAAATGACTCTAGTTATTGTAGTTGTAGTAGCAGCTACTGTATTTTTCAACCTTAGTTATTGTATGTTGTTTTAGTAGTTATTGTATTATCCTATATGATGTTCTTTCGAATTAAGTTATTGTATTATTCAACCTTATTTATTGTATTTGTAATAGCAGTTACTGTATATTTGGTGTAGTTATTGTATTCGTAGTGACATTTATTCTATATTGATCTAGTTTAATTTATATTGATCTAGTTATTGTATTATACAATCGTAGTGATTGAATTACTCAATCTTAGTTATTCTATATTGTAATAGCTTCTCTTATTTTAAGTCAAAATTCAACCATCAAACCATAGGGGGCATGAAATCAGGATTGGAATTCAATCAAGGGATTTAGCTTTTTAAAAGAAAGCAAGTGCTGCGCCCAAACACGGATAGGCTTTTAGCGATTCACATGCTAACTCGTAATCAATCCCCCACGATTCTACTGTCGATACCGTACCATTCTACACAAGCGAAACGACGAGAGCGGAATCTTTGCCAGTAGACGAGCTCGCCCAAAGCTTCTAATAAGAGGGAGCGAATCATTAACCTTAGTTATTCTATATTGTAGTAGCAGTTATTATATTATTTAACTTAAGTTATTCGGATAAGTTCTTGATATTTATGTCTCAGTTAAGGTTAAGTCTCTGCCATGTAATAAAAAAGGGCTCTAAACGTAGTAGAGAGTCGGAATCTGATAATAACAAACTTAATTTGAAGCGTTCAAAAGTAGTATTTCCAAAAAAGGAACTCAACATTGTTCCTGCAACTGGCAAAGTGCGCATGTGAGTGTATCTTTTCTCTTTTTTTGAGTGTTTTGTTTATTCTGTGATTGAATTATTTTTGTGTTTTTGTTTCCTTGTTTCAGTATCTATGTTTTTTATCCTTGATTTGAGTGCTGCAAAACTTACGGTGAGATGTCGTCCAAGAGGGTTGGTTAACCTTATTGAAAAACTTGGTCCAAAGCAACGTCAGGCTGTCATTGACATCGGGTTTGGCGCATTACTTGACTTTAAAGTGAGTAGTTTGACACTAGGTATCATACCACTCTTTTTAAAACATTTTAATATTGTTGCCCGTCTCATCAAAGCACAATATGTTAAATTTGTGCTTACAAAGGATGATGTGCTTGATGTATTTGGCTTACCCAATGGAGGTGACAAGATTGATGTTGTGCACATTGGGAATAGTGTCTTGTCCTCACAAGATACACTAAAAAGGGATTTTCGGAGAATGTTTGGGGTAGAAGGGACAAATTATGTTACTATCCCCATTGTTTCTGATGCGATCATCAAGATGGGAGATGATGGGGGAGATGAATTTCGGAGGTAGTTTGTGCTTTATGCTATGTCTATTTTTCTTGCTCCTACTACAAATTACACAATTGACTTTTCACTTCTGAAAGCGGTGCAAGATGTTTCACGTATCCGCCATTTGGATTGGGGTGGTTATGTGTTTCAACAACTACTAGATGGTGTTGAGCGGTGTAGAAATGGGTCAGCTAATTTATGTGGCTGCATATTTATTGTTATGTTGGCATAATTCCATCGTACCATATTTTTGGAAGGGGTAATGTCATCAGAGACTCCCCTTATTAAGCATTGGACTGAAAAAACCTTTAATGAGAGGGCTAGCGCAGAGCTTAAGTCCGGTTCATTAGGGAATGGGGAATATATCAGGGATCTCTATCCCATCTGACGACATTCAAAAGAAGTTGGTATGTGTTTGTAACCTTTGTACTTTACTGCATGTGTTTCAATGTAATATTTTGATTGGATGTATGCCGTTCTTATAGCCGTGGAAAAAGCTAGTGAGTTTCGTACAGTTATTGTTGATAAATCTGAAGCTGGGAAAAAGTATTTTGAAGTGCCTGACAGTTTTGAAACAGATGATTTTATTCGAGCAAAGGTTACTAATGTAAGTTCAAATCAATATTTTTCAATTATTACCTGTTATTGTACTGTGTTACTCTTTCCCTCAAACTCAGTAATTGTTTTGTTTTAACACAATTATTGTACTATACAAATTCTGTTATTATTTTGTTTTACCGCAGTTATTGTATTACTGAAACTTAGTTTTTGTTTTGTTTTAAGACAGTTATTGTATTAAAATAATGTAGTTATTTTAAAGCTTTTTAACCGGCATTCTTTCAATTTGTACAATATTATTTACTTCAACATTTTTTTCTGTTTATGTAGAGTTATCAAGCACATATCTTGATGATGAAGAAGGATGTTGAGTTATTTTTGCACCTGTAGACGCAAAGGGTGGAAGCGATGGAGAAGGAGCGTGGTTCTTCTTGAGCTGAAGATGATTCTGCAGCTATTTCATTACTTTCTCCAACCCCTTATGTTATCAGCGATGATAAGTCCACGTTCATTAAGTATTTCAATTTTATTTGCGAGAAAGCTGATGAAATGAAACAGGCAGGACATAGTATGCTATTGTTTGGAAGTTTTTGCAATGAGGTTGAAAAGGGGAGAGAACAAGCAAGGGTGGTTGAAGTTCTTCATGAAAACAAATGTCTTGTGGGGTATGTTCGTAAGAAAGGTAAGAATAAGGTTGGTGATTCACAGTTGGAGAAACCGAATGAGGAGACAAATAAACCGAATGAGGATAAAGATGCAGATTTGGAAATTTTGGCATCCACTGTGAACAAGGTTTGCAGCGGGTATATTGATTTTGATAGATTTAATAAAGACAACTCTTTCGTAAGTTCTTATCTACTTCATTCAGAGGTTGTGCCTGAGCATATGTTTCTTTTAAATAACCGTATTGGGTGTGGAATAGACTGTGGGATACCTGATCCTGATGCAGTGGTGGTGTCTCAATTCTTGTATGAATACAAGGAGCTCTTTGGTCCTATTTTAAAGCTGAGGAAGGATGTACTTGATTATTGTTTTTTTTCTGACCATGAGTTACCTATAGGGTAAGTATAATAGCTTTTTCCTTGCTGCTCTTTTGTCATTATTTCCTTTCGTTTTTGTAGTAATTTTTTTTTTTTATTTCTGTTCACTAACTATATGATTGTCTTCAATGTAATAGAGAGGATTTGGTCGTGTTTTCATTTTTCAAGATGTTAACTCGAGATGACATTATTTCATTATCTTTCAAGACTATGATCACATCGAACGTGATTGACTGCTGGGCATTTTTGCTTAATGATATGGCATGCAAGGCTGGGAAAGAGTTATCTCCGTCAAGAAGCTTTTTGTGGACAAGTCATTCAATATGTATATTTTTGTTATATATTTTCTGCACCAGTTATTTCAAATTACTGTATTATGTAGTGTTGGTTATTGTATAGCATTTTGCAGCTGTTATAGTTCACAACTATTTCAAGTTTTTTAAGCTTATCATAGTGTGTTTATAATTTTTTTATAGTCATCTTTGTCCAAGTTTGTGAAAGTTGTTGATGATGCGAAAGATTTATGGAGAAAAGAAATTTGTATATCTTGGGATGGGGTCATTGAGAACAGCCAAGGTTCCTTTGATATTGAAGCTGATTTGGTAATGTTTTTGTGCAATTAACTCATTTTTTTTTTTATACTCTTCTTTGTCATAAATGCCTGTGATTTATCATGTTAGGTATTTATTCCTGTTCATTTTGGAGATCACTTTTTCTGTGTTGCTGTAAAATATTTGGGGAAGACTGTGGACTATCTAGACAACTGTATTTACGATGATTTTGAAGATAGTAAATGGAAGAGTGGCACCAAAGCTGTTGTATGTATTTTATACTATTTAAATTTCTTACTTACTTTTTTTAATTCGTTACTTATTCTCTTATGATTGCTTTGTTTTTAAAATTAACCAGGTTGAAATATTTGGTAGTTTTCTTGTTGAGAAGGGGTTTGAAAAAGGCCGGGAGGTCTGCAGTTTTAAATTTGTAAATGTGCCTTTTAAATGGAAATATAACGGTGCACAAAACTTAGACTGTGGTGTTTTCTTTATGATGCATATGATGTTTTATGCTGGGGAGTTGTTTACATCAGACTTGCATGATCCATTGAGAAGGATTATCCATCGAGCTGAGATAGCCGCCATACTAGTTCTAGCTGATATCAACCAACAAAGGGAGATGTTGTTGCCTTTAGTTGAAGAATTTACCAAGATAAAGACCACTTTGCTGCCTGGTTTGATTGAAAAACGTAGATTAGCTGCGTTTGAAGCCGAGAAGTTAGAGGTAGAGATGTTTGAGTCGGATAGGCTGGTGGGAGAGACACTGAATGGTGAGGAAACACCGGTGAAGAATGTGTCCAACGTGCCTGGCATCGCAGGGATGATTCGATCAGGCAGTCACAGGAGATAAAAATCTGATGGTCTTGGGTGCTCAATAGACTGTGACCAGGCAGACAAAAACCTGGTTGTATTGTCAAAAATCATGAGGGCTAATAGTAGATACACAACTGCTTTGCCAAGGATGAAGAAACAAGTTTTTGATTATTGATTCTTGGACGATTTCACACTTGAAAATTGGTATGTTTTTTGTTTTTTTTTTCTCCCAATGATTAAGCTTTTTAAATTTGTATAGTTCAATAACTCAGTTAAAATGTTGTTTTAACGCAGTTATTGTATTATACAAACGTAGTTATTGTATTTTTACACAGTTATTTGTACCATACGTTTTTTTATAAAAAGTACAGTATACTCTAGTTTTAAACTCAAGTTTTTTCTCCTATTGCAGTGAGCTGTTGATTTCTGCTGGGACCGCTATGTTGACCAGGGGCGATGTTCTTACTACAAAACCTGAGGAGTACACTGAAATCTACGTAATAGGCTCCTGGTCATCCTCTATATATTAAAACCCAAGCATTTCTTGATCCCTCAGAAAGCCACGTCATTAGTCTACTTTTTCATTTAATTTTTTCTCAAGTGAGACCTATCACAGTTTGCACACTAATTTTAGTGTACTTTGTACTTAATATTTACCAAGTATATCTTTTCTCCATGTCTTTTCTATTTTGCTAAATAAATATTTTTCTTCGATGTCACGAAAATTTAATTAACTTTAAGCCTGGTAATGCAATTCATAATAGGTATATTAATGTGACAATACACTTTTACACTAAATATTGAACAAACCCAACATTTTGGATCATTATACAGTAGAATTAGTACAATAAAATATTACAATTTTCATGATTACAAATACAATTATACATTAATTAATTATTTAAATGACAATAATAAATCAAAAACACTGAATTCTTCTAATATTTATTTATAAAAACAAATAATCCTTCAAATGTTTAAGCGTAGTCTTTATCGAAACGGAAAGTCAAGGCAACAACACGCAAAAAAAAACTAATAATTTTTTTTGCTTTAACAAGTTACAAAATATATATTCACACATCAAATATTATATTAACAAATTTACAATACGTCCAAACATTGAAAATAAATTTTATAATTTCAATTCCAAAAATGGGTGATCTTGTGTGTCTCAGATCCAAAAGTTTGAAAAACTAAATTGAAAATAATTATTACTAACCAAAAATTAATCCCTTGATACATGCAAACACAAATCCTTATTATGGACTCCGTATATAAGATCATTTCAGTTGTTTAGTTCCAATAATGAACATGAATACATTATAATATTGTAACGATAATTTAATGAGTGCATAGGTATGAGAATTACAGATGAAGATGGGTATGAAAACATATAAAAAGATGAGTTGATTGATTTATCCGTATATAAGATTATTTCAGTTTGTGATCGATGAATATAAAAGATAGGGTAGAGAGAGTGAGGCGAGACTTGAAAAGTTGAGAGTGAGAGTGTGAAAAGGTGAGTTTGCTGAGGGAGTTCTAGACAAGAGTACGAAGACCTAGGGTGTGACAACCCTCGCGAATGCGGAAATATAAAACATACAAGCATGTGAATTAATTTGCGGAAATACGGTATTTTAAAAACTTTTATACATGCAAGGTAGAAAATACGAGGAGTGCCAAAACATTACAAACTAAGTACGGAATACAACAAAGAGACGGAGTCTCTCAAAATGTTAACAAAGAACAAGTGTTTAGCAAAACTAGCTAAAATCG
>JAIUZE010026816.1:22989-37438 GCA_022085475.1 Heliosperma pusillum | reverse complement strand
AAAAACAGAAAAATTTGCCCAAAAATTTGAATAAATTTTATGAACAAATAACTTAATATTCAACGGTTTTATCAAATAAAAACCATTAAATACAGTAAAATAGTGAAACAAATTATAAAATTTCACCAAGATGATATAAATCAGATTATAAAATGTACCAAAAATTTTCAAGACCAGAAAAGAACGTTTCAATTTTATGATCATAATAATCTCACTTTATTGACTTTTATCTTATAAAAATCAATCATCATGCAAAACTTAATTAAAAGTCACGAAATTTTACATAAAGTATGTACAACATGCATGTGGGCATACAAAATTCATGGCCAGAGAATTAACAGTGCAACTCTTTTAGTTAACTTTTAACATAAAATATGCATATTAACATGATTTAAAGGCCATAAATCAAAATAAATAGCAAATTAATCCATAAAATCACCAAATTTGACCACAACCATTTTGAGGTCAGTAGGTATGCATTCAAATCAAAAATTTCGTGCAAACCAATTTTTAACACAAATTTTCAATTTTACCCAAGTTATCGTATAACTCGATTGTAATGCTTAAAATCGACATGCATGTAACAATTGAGCTCTGATACCACATGAAAGTCCTAGACCTTTAATTAGACTCCTCTAATTAGTTCATTAAATTACATTAAGTTAATGATTTAGGATCTAGTTATTATGCATGCAAATATAAAAGCATAAAAGAAAAGATAAGACCAAAACATCCTTACATTGGGATTTTTCGGTTCAATATGGCTCAATAAGAACTCCTTCTTATTATTCTTGAGCATGAAATTAAGTGGATGATCGTCCAAAAATAACCTCCAAAGTCGAAGGTCTCCTTCTTGTTGCACCCAAGATTAAACCCAAATAATCTTACCTTATTATTAACTAGATAATAAGTAAGATAAAAACTACTAATATTATTGTATTACTACACTAGTAATATGTAGAGAATATTAGTATATATGAGAGTTTAGAGAAAAGTTGAGTTTAGAAAGAGAATTGAGAAGAAGCATAATGAATTGAAGTGTTGTAAAAATTGAACAACAATTGTTCAAATATGAAGGCCTTATGGTCGGTCAACTATGAGCCATATATGGCTTTTATTTTGCTTCTTTTACTCATATGCAAAAGACTTTGAGTGTTGGTAGTAATTGTAATGATGATTGTGTCATAACAATTCATTATTATGTGATGGAGTGTGGTAGTAGTAGAGAATAAACATGATTGTTTTTTCTACTAACTAAAACCGGTCCACATGGTCTTATATGGACCATTTTGATTTTTGATATTTGTCCCACAAATACTTATTAATCATATGCTTAATTATCTTGCATAATTAAGTGTTAATTTGATCATATAACAATTATATGATACAAATAAATGAATAATATGTACTTAACATTTTAAGTAATATTTTACCATTATATCAATATATAATGGGTCCCACAATGCTTAGTTAATTTATTTTACAACTCCTTGTAAATATAATTAACTAATTACCTCTACCTCAAAATATATGCATAACCTCAACTAATTTAATGAATTAACGATTAATCATTAAATTAAATCTTATTTAATCGTATTAAAATAAGACGTAAAATTTATTCAGTCAGTTATCGTATAATTGACTAATAAACTTAAGTGGAATGAGTTCCTAACTCAATTTCCAATAAATAACTCTCGTAACTAAACGTACATATCAAATATATGTAATGCTCTAATTAAACTGTATCGTATACAAATAATTAGTATTCTATTTGGGTCTCATCCTATAGGTGTGACCTAAAGGGATCAGTTGATTACCGCCGTCATATGACGATAACGTCAAACTCTAGTCAGCCAAGCGTTACCGATTTACGTTAATCAACTGACGTGGAGTATCAAAATATACTAATCATCCCACATATATTCCAAATGAGATTTATTATATAAATGTACTATTGTGGAGGACACTTACTCCAACATAGTGTCCCTAGGTATGCAAAGTTCTTGAAAGAGCTTTGTACACCTAGGAGAAATCCTAAGAAGGGAACCCATAAGGTTAGGTTGAGTGAACATGTGTCGGCAATTTTCAAGCAAAATTTACCGAAGAAATATGGAGACCCGGGCATGTTCACTATCCCTTGCACTATTGGTGGAAAAAGTTTTAAACGTGCCATGCTAGACCTTGGGGCTTCTATAAACGTCATGCCCCTATCTATCTATGAGACCCTAGGCTTAGGACCTTTGTCTAAGATCGGGGTGGTCATTCAATTAGCCGATAGGTCTAGTGTCTATCCCTAGGGCATGGTAGAGGATGTGCTAGTGGAAGTCGATAATCTTGTTTTCCCGGCGGATTTCTACGTCTTAGATATGGAATCTAGCTCTAGTGCCACCCCTCTCCTTCTTGGTAGGCCGTTTATGAAAACTTCAAATATCAAGATCGATGTTTCAAACGGGTGTTTGACGATGGAGTTTGAAAGGAAAAGATTAACTTACAATATATATGACTCCATGCGACACCCGAGTGACCATCAATCTTGTTTCTTCTTGGATATCTTTGAGCCATTAGTGAATCAAATGTACAAACTTTGTGATAGAGACCCACTCGAGGTAGCTTTAACTAACAACATGGAAGAGGAAGGTTTGCGTTTGTTGTTGGCCGTTGATGTGCAGGAACGTCTTGAAGACTTGGAAAGAGAAGAGCCCCTAGAGACATATGAGGAACTCAATATCATCGACATGCTAAAAACAGGGCAAGGCATTGGACGACGCTGCCAGCGTCTCACAACGCTGCCAGCGTCATACGACGCTGCCAGCGTCACTGGACGCTGCCAGCGTCCTGAACTGGCAAACCTGTCCGAGTTGTTTGCCTTGAGTATTCCACTCCACAAGCCCCTCCCTTCCATAATCCAGCCCCCGAAGGTCGAGTTGAAGACCCTCCCAAGCCATTTGAAGTACATCTTTCTAGGGGACAAGAACACCCTACCACTTATCATTTCAAGCACACTCACCGAGGACCAAGAAGACAAATTGGTAGCATTACTTCAAAAGCATAAGGATACATTTGGTTGGAGCATAGCGGACCTAAAAGGGATAAGCCCGGTGACCTGCATGCACAACATACGGCTTGAAGTGGATGCCAAACCGGTCCAACAACCCCAAAGGAGGCTCAATCCACCAATGGCGGAGGTAGTGCAAGAAGAGGTAATTAAACTATTGCAAATGGGCATCATCTTCCCTATTTCCGACTCTCGTTGGGTTAGCCCAACTCAAGTCGTACCCAAAAAGGGAGGAGTGACGGTAGTCAAGAATGCACAAGGAGACTTGGTCTCCACCCGACCACAAACCGGTTGGAGGGTGTGTATTGACTACCGCCGCTTGACTGCGGTTACATTGAAAGACCATTTCCCGCTACCATTTATTGATCAAATGTTAGAAAGACTAGCGGGAAAAGCTTTCTATGGTTTCCTTGACGGGTACTCGGGGTATTTTCAAATCCCAATCGCACCCGAGGACCAAGTCAAGACCACATTCACATACCCATTCGGTACATTTGCTTATCGCCGTATGCCCTTTTGTTTATTTAATGCACCGGGAACTTTTCAACGGTGCATGTTGAGTATTTTCTCCGACTATGTAGAAAGGATCATAGAAGTATTCATGGACAATTTCACCGTCCATGGGGACTCCTATGATGCATGTCTAAAACACCTTGCTCTTGTCTTAGAGCGATGCCAAGAGTCTCATCTCATTTTAAACTCCGAAAAATGTCATTTCATGGTGACTAGTGGCGTCGTTCTAGGACATGTAGTGTCGGAAAGGGGGGTTGAGGTGGATAAGGCTAAGGTTGACATTATCAAAACCCTCCCTTATCCCTCTAACACCCGAGACATTAGGTCTTTTCTCGGACATGCCGGTTTCTACCGGAGATTTATTAAGTACTTTTCCAAGATTGCTAACCCCTTATGTAAGCTTTTGCACAAAGAAGCGGAGTTTGTCTTTGATGCCTCTTGTAGGAAAGCTTTTGATGATTTGAAGGAGAGATTGGTCACCGCACCAATTATTCAAGCACCACAATGGGATCTTCCATTTGAAATCATGACCGATGCAAGTGACTATGCATTGGGAGTGGTTTTGGGTCAAAAGAGTGACAAGGGACCCCATGTGATCCAATATGCTTCTACCCTCTTGAATGATGCTCAAAAGAACTATTCTACGACGGAGAAGGAGTTCCTTGGTGTGATTTATGCTCTAGAAAAATTCCGATCTTATCTCTTGGGCACAAAGGTGATCATCTACACCGATCATGCCGCCATTAGATACCTTGTGGCAAAGAAGGATGCAAAGCCAAGGTTGTTGAGATGGATCCTTCTCCTAAGTGAATTTGATGTGGAAATAAAAGACAAGAAAGGAGTGAAGAATGTGGTGGCGGATCATTTGAGCCGGCTAAACCATGAAGGAAGACCATCATGCCCTCTTGATGAGGTTGAAGGAGGTCTCCCTCATGAGTCACTTTATGCTATACAAGTGGAGGAGCCATGGTATGCTACCATGGTCAACTATTTGGTGACAAAGCGGCTTCCAAGCCATTTCTCTTCTCATCAAAAGAGCAAAGTAAAATCCGATGCAAAGTACTATACATGGGATGATCCTTACTTGTGGAAGTTTTGCCAAGATCAACTTGTGAGAAGATGTGTGCCCGAAAGTGAGATTCCTTCCATCTTACATCATTGTCATGACTATGCTTGTGGAGGGCATTTTGGACCACAAAGAACCGCGAGAAAAGTGCTTGAATGCGGTTTCTTTTGGCCAAGCCTCTTCAAAGATGCCCATAAATTTGTAAAAACTTGTGACCGATGTCAAAGGGTGGGGAATTTGACAAAAAGAAATGAGATGCCACAACAACCCCTTCTATATTGTGAAATCTTTGATGTGTGGGGAATTGACTTTATGGGCCCCTTTCCTAATTCCGGTGGTTATTTATACATCCTCTTGGCGGTAGATTATGTGTCAAAATGGGTTGAAGCAATTCCTACCCGCACCGATGATGCCAAGGTAGTAGCCATTTTCATCCAAGAAAACATATTCTCCCGGTTTGGTTTTCCGAGGGCTATCATTAGTGATAGGGGTACCCATTTTTGCAACAAGGTGATTGGAGGCCTTCTCAAGAGGTATGGGGTGAATCATAAAATCTCCACGGCCTATCACCCACAAACAAACGGGCAAGCCGAACTCTCCAATCGTGAAATAAAAGGAATCCTTGAAAAGACGGTTAATCCGGATATAAAGGATTGGAGCAAGAGGCTAGTTGATGCGTTGTGGGCATATAGGACCGCTTTTAAAACCCCCATTGGCATGTCCCTATTCCGTCTCATCTATGGCAAGGCTTGCCACCTCCCCGTGGAGGTTGAGCACAAAGCCTATTGGGCTATCAAATCTTTCAACCAAAACCAAGATGAGAGCGGTATGCACCGAAAACTTCAATTACAAGAACTTGAGGAAATTCGCCAAGATGCGTATGAGAACTCCTCCATCTACAAAGAGAAAACAAGAAGATGGCATGATGAGATGATAAACCGTCGGGTTTTCAAGGAGGGCGATCAAGTTCTTGTGTTTCAAAATCGGTTTAAGCTCTTTCTGGGTAAGTTGAGGTCAAGATGGGTCGGACCTTACACCGTCAAGAGAGTGTTTACCCATGGAGCTATTGAAGTGGAAGGGCCCGGGGATGGAAAGCTCCTCAAGGTGAATGGCCACCGTCTCAAACATTACTTCCAAGGATGTGCCTGGGAGGGGGAAGAAGAGGTCTTGCTTGAAGACCCCGTTTATGAAAGTTGAAAAGCTTGAAATAGCTAAGTCGAGCCATCGACTCTAAATAAACGGCAAATCGTGTACATACTCTATCCTTGTGAATATTTCTTTGAAGTTTCATTGTTAATTCTTAGCATTTGAGTAGTTTTTAATTAGTTAGACATTGCATCAAACAAAATTTTTTGAAGTTACTAACGGTTTTATGAAGTTTTGCGAGTTTTCGGCCGCCTCAGGATGCGTGCCACGCGTAAAAAGTTCGGGAATCAATGGAATTTGGATATTGGAGGTTATCATGGGCCATTTGAGTGAAAATGCATGTATGGAGGTGTTTGGAACACTTAGCCAAAATTTGGCTAAGTGCAAAAGGGAGAAGACCCGGCAGCGAAGGACGCTGTCAGCGTCGTAGGACGCTGTTATCGTCGTAGGACGCTGCCAGCGTCACAGGACGCTGCCAGCGTCGAATACAGTTTTCAGCATTTCTTTTCCTTATTGCACGAGTTCATCAAACAATCAACATAAGCCTTCATACTTTTATTTCTCACGACAAACACCCCAAACCAACCCCAATCCCTCAAAACTTCATCTTTCTCCCTCAAATCTTCACAAATCTTCATCAAAACCAATCCAATTCTTCATCCTAATCATTATTCTACCTTCAATCACCCCAAAATCAACCTCAATCACTCACAATCTCAGAAAATCCATCTTTGAAAACCTAGAAATTTTTTTTCCCAAATTCGATTTTCAGGAACTTTGTTGGATTTTTAAAGGTTGTTGTCGGATTTCCTACCTATTATAATCATCAAGGAGCTTGAATCTTGTGGAATCGAAAAGGTATAACTTCATACTCAACTTTTCTATTGTTCTTCAAATTTTTGCTCGATTTTAGGCTAGAATTAGTCTTAGGTTGAGTTTCCCCTTGCCCTTGCTTGATTTTGTAGTTAGGATTGGACAAATTTTTCTGAGTGAGGTATAGAAATTCAACAAACACTAAGTTTTTGAGGTGTTGAAATTGTTGCACACCAAGTGTTTGTAGAATGGCTTGAGTGAAAAATCTTTTGAGTGATTGCTTGTTGCTTGTTGTATTGTGTTGCTTGTTGAATTTTGCAGAAATGGCACCCAAAATCTCCAAATTGTTTGGCAAAGGGAAGAATAAGAGGGCCGCGGTGAGTGAGCCCGACACCGAGGTGGAAGCGGTGTTCATGGGCTATGAAAGGTTGAGTGCTCAAAATAAGAAAATTTGGGATAAACTAACCGCACCCCGAGAACAACCTCTCGTAGCTACAAAATTCTTTTGCCCAAACACCCTCCATGCCTTGGGCATCTTCGACTTCACAAGGGACTTGCTAGCTAAAGTAGGGCTAGAGGCTTATCTCGAACCGGACTCCTGGGATCACACCTATAGGAGTTTCGCGTATGAGTTTCTAGCAACCTTGTCCGAGTTGGACGTGCCCGAGGGTGAGGAAAAAGCCTACCGTTTCCGTCTAAACCAAACTTGGCATAATGCCCCCATCTCCAAAATCCGTGAAATCCTTACCAGACAACCAGAAGACATTAGGTGCCCCAAGGGAAAAATGCACACAATGTGGATTAACATTACCAATTGCCACGCCGCATCCAAGGATGCCAAACTTTCCACCATCACCCACCTCGTACTCCGCCTAATCACAAGATTCCTTACCACCATCTTCAACTCCGCGGGAGAGCCCGCCAAAGTGCCGGAGAGCATCCGGTTTTGTTTGTGGACTATGCTTCCGGAGGGGGTAGGGGTTCCGGATTGGGCAGATTTGTTTTTGAGGGCTTGCATTAAACATAGACAAAAATCTACCAAAGCAAGCATCCATCTTGGGGGGGTGATTTCATTCTTGGTGAGGCACTATGAGGGGGGCATTGGTGATGAGCAAGAGGTGAACATTTGTCGAGGATTGACGAGATACAACCGACTTGGGCTCGAGGAGGTTCATATGTTTAAAACTAGCCGGGAGCAACCCTTGAAAGGGTTTTGGTTGGGGAGTGACGGGCTTAGTTACATGAAGATGCCTGGACCTCAAAACAACCCCTTACCTAGGGGGCCCACATCGTTGGATTTTATGTGTCCTAGGGAGGCAAGTTTGGGGGTGAGTAGTGAGGAGGCGGAGGTAGAGGAAGTGCCTTTGAGGCCAAGAAGGAGGGTAAGAAGAGAGGGAGGTGAGGGAAGTGAGCGAGTGAGCGAGGAGATCGAGATCCTCGCAATTGAGCAAGGACCTCCCCAAACCACAAATTATCAACAACAACAACAACAACAACAACAACAACAACAACAACAACAACAACAACAACAACAACAACAACAACAACAACAACAACAACAACAACAACAACAACAACAACAACAACAACAACAACAACAACAACAACAACAACAACAACAACAACAACAACAACAACCACCACCACCACCATTCCATTTCCAATCATCCTTCCAAAGCCACCAAGACACCGACACCCCCATGTTTGATGCGGAGGGTCGTTCTAGCATCCCCATGGAGCCATGGCAACAACAAATGGCTACCTATTTTGCTAGCACCAACGACGTTTTGAAGCACATTAGTGGGAGGGTAGACGATTCGAACACTTGGCAACAACAACAAGGAGGTAGGCTTGAGTCATTGGATGATTGGCACAATGTAGTGAAGGAGAGAGAAAGATTAAGAGCAGAGGCCGAGAGGGCTCAACAAGAGGAATGGAGGAGGATGGTAGAAGGGCAAGAGGAAGCCCGCCTTTGGAGGGAACAACAAGATAAAAGGTGGCAAGAACAACAAGAAATGTGGACAACCCAAAATGCTTGGAGGGAGCAAGCTACGAGCCATTTTCATGCTCAAAATGAGCGCCACCACACCTATCTTCAAGACTCCTATGAAGATGCGGTTGCACAAGAGGACGTCTATGGCTTGGCTAGCTCACTCTTTGGAATGTCCATCCAACAAAACCCAAGCTACCCCTTTCCTTACACCCAAGAGGTCCTTGATGAAGGCCTAGAACGAAGAAGAAGGGTTAGAGAAGAAAGGGAGAGGAGGAGAAACCGAGGAGGTGCCTCGGGTTCTTCTCGTTCCGACAATTGATGAGGTAACCATTTTCTTTTCTCCTACAATGAGGACATTGTATGTTCTAAGTGTGGGGGAGAAGATTGTATATAGTTATTTTGTTTTGATGCATTGTATTTTGTTTGTTTTTACTTTAAAGAAAAAGAAAAGAAAAAAAAAAAAAATTTTTTTTGAAAATCCCGGCTAGGTGAAAACCCACAAGGGTGGGCACCTAGGCAAAAATTGGGAAGGTGGCCGAGGACGGAATGAAAACCCGAAAGGGCATTCCGGGCAAAATGAAAAATCGAGTTGCGAGCCACCAATGAGAGGAAAGGAAAAGCTAAGGTGAAAACCCGAAAGGGCACCTTAGGCAAAATGAGGGATTTTCAAGAAAAAAAAATGAAAAAAATGAAAAATGAAAAAAATTTGAGCATAATACTTTCTATGATGAGGATTTTGGAGGCATAAGAAGGGAGTGATAAGGAGGGAATTGGAAGGAGGCTAGTTAGGACTTCTTTTATTTTTATTTTGAGTCACAAATTTGGTTCCAAATTGGTGGATTTCTCTTGGTGGTTGCTTGGTTGTGCAAATTGTGTAGTTTGGGGCCAACCAAGTAACCATGCCTTACACTAGTGGAGTAATAAGGGGGGGTATAAGTAGTGGAGTTGCATGGAGTTTGGTGATGAAGGCCATCTCGCTATGCCTTGGGATAAGGCAAAGATGGTCATACTACATTCTTGGGAGCTATAAGAAGGGAGGAATTGAGTGAATTGAGTCGGAGTTGGTGGTGTGTCGAGTTTTGTTTAGAGGGAGTTATAAGTAGGAAGAGGTAAGGGAAGAGTGTTAAAACAACCTTGAGTCAATTTTTGTTTTTGTTTTAATAGGTGGTTGTGTTTTGAGGGAGATATAAGAAGGTAGTAGTGAGGGAAGAGAGGTCACTACCTTCGCATGCTATGTTTGGACTCGTGTTTGTCTTGCTAATCCCGAGTTTTACTCGGGACGAGTAAAAGTCCAAGTGTGGGGGTATTTGACAACACCAAATTGTGTTGTGTCTAGTAGTACTTATTAGGGTCCTTTGTTTTACTTTTTACGGGTCATTAGCGTTATTTTATGTTAACTTTAGTTTTAGTAATAATGTTATTATTTAGTAATTTGAGTCAATTTTGAGAGTCAAACCCGGAAGTCAATGAAAGTCAAACCCGAAACCCGAGACCCAAAAACCCGGAAATTGGAGTGGGCTAGCAATGAATCATCAAGGCAAGAAGACCAAACCCAATGGATCAATGGAAGTCAAGGCGGGGCCAAAATCCAAGGGTCAACGAAAGTCAAGAAGGAAAAAGCAAAGGAAAATCCAGCAGCACAGGACGCTGCCAGCGTCATCAGGACGCTGCCTGCGTTATCACGACGCTGCCAGCGTCGTAGGACGCTGCCAGCGTCCATTCTCAGCACGGCATTTCTTCATTTCTCCGTCTTGTCTTTTGAAAGCCCACCTTTCAAGGCCCCTAGGTTTGCGGACCAAGGGTATTTAAGAAGAAAACTTAAGAGAGAGAAGGAGCGAAGCATACAACATTGAACAACAATTTTTCCTTAGAATTTCTCTCTAGTTTGTTCTTCATTTTTAGCTCTTGTAATTGGTTTGAATTTAAGCAAAGGTTGTAATATGAAGACTATGGGTAGCTAATTTCTTAATTACTTGGTGTAATTTGAACAAGTTCACACCTTTAGCATTGTATGACTCTCTAATCCTCTTCTTCCTTATTTAATGCAATTTGTTTATGTTAATCTTTTATGTTGAGTGAATGAATGTTTGGTTTGACTAGCTTGACATTTTGTTTACTTGATAAATGCTTGTTCTTGGTAGGAATTGTCACCCTATGCTTGAATGTGTGAAGTGAACTTGAAAGACTTCATCTTTGGTTTAAAGTTTGAGTCTTTTGGGTGATAAATTGTATGTTGTGTGATTTTTACATGGTTTAATGTTGAATTGCATAATTCTAGCTTAATCCTTTGGTTGAATGCTTAAAGCTTACTCCTTTGTTTATGCTTATGTTTTAATAAGTGTTGATTAAGTTGTAAAGGGTCAATTTTGGGTGGTTTAATTCATGTTGACTATTTCTTAGGAGGTAGTATTAGATAAATAAGAGGAGAGGTAGAAAGGAGTCATCTTTGCTAATTGTGGTGTTGCTTGGGATAATTACACTAAGTATTTTCTCTCATATTTGATACATTGCATAGAAGGTGTTTGTGCTAGTGCCTAAACTAGAATTTCATGTTTCATGTTAACCCATCTTTTTACCCAAATTTCCCAAATTATGTTTTCCTACATGTTTTCCCATTGTGAATATCATAGTTTGTAATTAATTTAAACCTTTGTTAATTAGTGTCTTAATTAGTGATTAGTGCCTTAATTTGTGATTAGAGTCATTAGTTTTGTTAAATGATATTTTGCAAGAGTCTAGATTAGATTATTTTAGCATTACCGCTTTCCCTTGGGTTCGACCCTTTTCTTACCCTTACTACCCTTTTATTTAGGTTGGTTTGAGTTTAGGTAAGGTTTTATAAATTTTTATTTGGCCTAGTTAATTTGCGGAATTAACGACACCGTATTTTAGCTCGTCATGTATACATGATGATGATATTGTATATATATGATGATGATATTTTTTATATATGGTGATGATATTGTTTATATTTGATGATATTAATGTATGTTCATATGCTCTTATTATGTACGTTTTAGTGTAATATGGCTAGGAGAACCCCAAGTTACTCCCCACCGACTGTGGTATTCGTGTTTAATGAATGAACAAGTGGTAGTTGCTGCTTTTTGGGTGGAGACCGTGTGAGCTAGATGGTGTTGACTTTCGACGTTTCACCTTGCGCTTTGACTCTAGTTTTCTAGACTCTTATTTGTTTTGGGACTATATCTCCCCTTGTAGCTACTTTATTTATTGTTGTTTGCTTGACGATTCCTCGAATTATTTTTTTTCAAGTAAAAGTTCTAAAAATCTAGTATTTTCATGAATATTGTACACGTCATGCTTGAATTATATTTCCGCATTTTTTAGGGTTGTCACAGTTGGTATAAGAGCTTAAACGCTCCCGATGAACACACGTAAAAACCCTAACCTTAAAATAACTTGACCTATAATAATGAATGAGATAAGGTAGAAACTAAGGACCTAAGTTGGTAGTCTTGTTATATATGCTACTCCCTCCTTCCCGGTGAATTGTTGTCCTTTCATTTTGGCACAAAGACCAAGGAAAGAGTAGGGGCCTTTTATGGTTCCATTTAGTGGATGATAAATAGAAAAATAATCTCATTGGGTGATCAAATTACTCATATAAACTCATCCTAATATAGAAAGGACAACAATTCTTAGAGTCACCCTAAAAAAGAATATGACAACAATTGACCGAGACGGAGGGAGTATATGTTTGGTAATAACTTGTTTTGCCTTGTTGTTTTGAGAAGATGGTGAGACCGCCTTTAGTCGACAACGCAATCTGGTAGGCCCTTACTCAAGTGCTTTGTAACCAACAAGACCAAGCTAATGTCGTCCCCGTTCATGTGCCCCGTGAAGATCACCATAGAAGTTATGCATAGGTTGCTAGTCAAATTGCAAGAAGCAAGGCTAAGACCTATGGAGGAGAACTATAATACTCCCTATTTCTGAGTACCTTGTACTGGATCGAGTAAGGGCACTCCACCGAGTGGGATGTGTACTCGGCCGAGTAGGGTGTATTCGGACGAGTGAGATTGGTGTGTCAGTTAGGCAGCTTTCTGCCTAGGTGGTACTCGGCTGAGTATGGTGAGTACTCGACCGAGTATAGTGTACTCGGTCGAGTGACTCCTGTACTCGACCGAGTCGGTCTGATGGGTTTTATCGGGAGCTTTTGATTAAAGATAATTAAGAGCTATTGAAGGATTGTCGTCAGTTATTCAGTCATTATCAAACCCTAAACTCTCCTAAACTCTTCCAAACCCTCTTAATCATCTTGAATCATTCCAAGGCTCGGTGCTTAGATCGCTAGTGCGTCAGATTCCTTCTCTTGTGTAGATTTTGTTGTAAGTAATCTTGTATTGGAAGATGAGGATTTGAATAGTTATTGATATAAATACTAATTGATTGATTAGGAGGAGATTTTGTAAGAGGAAGGATTTTGATTGTGTTGTGCTTATTGCGGATTTGCTTACAAGGTAGGATTTCTTACTCAGTATTTTATATGTTAATCTTTGTCATGAGATGTGTGACTTATTGATGATGATGATGGTTATTATTATGATGATGATGATGGTTATTGTTATGATAATAATTATGGTTACTATGGTGATGGTGATGGTGTTTGGAGTAGGAATTGGAATTGTGATACTTGGTTACTATTTTGGTGATCCGCCGGGAGACGGATCACACCCCGAGTTTTCCTCTCGTAGCTCTCCCGCCGCGAGGGGGATGTGCACATTAATGTTCCTGGAATCTCGCTGCGGTGAGATGGAATTTCAATGTTCACTGTTGCGGTCTGGAATTAATAGGTGGTTTGCAGGTTACGGGTGGTAACCTGATGCTGCTGAGGTGACCGTTGCGGTGGGCCTCAGGTTTCTGCAGGCCAGGGGTGGTAACCTGATGCTGCTGAGGTGACCGCTACGGTGGGCCTCTGGTTTCTTTTACTTGGATGGTTACTTTATTGCCTTGTACATTGATCGGCGTATATTGTTACTGTAATATCCTGTAATATATGGGAATGAATGCTATGTTAGTTGTATAAGTCTTGCAGTATTGTCTCATGAACTTTGCGTTGTAGCTAACAGTCTTGTCTAAAGGGATTTACTGGCTGTCTAATGAGGTTGTCGAACGACCTTGTTTGGCTATCGATCGACAAGGTGGGGCTGTCGATCGACATAGTGTGGTTGTCGATCGACAAGATGTTGTGGTCGATCGACAACGGTAGGGTTGTGAGTTGGCTGGGTCGAATGACTTGGTCGATCAAAATTTTAGGACTTGGTCAATCGACACTCTGTGTTGGTCGATCGACCAGGTATGACGCGGAGGGTTGGTTTTATGAGTTTTTGGAGTTTCCTAATTCTATTTAACCTAGTTTTATTTTATTAGTTTACCTAAAACTATAAATACCCGATCTCAGCCATATTATTAACACTTTTTACATACAACTAAATCACATCAAAACCTAGAGAGAAGGGAGAAGAGAGAAAGATTCATGTTGCTCATCTTTTGGGAATTTGGTAGCAAGACTACCTAGTCCATACTTTAAACCTTGTAAGTTATACTTTAATCTTCTATATCTATAGTTATTCATTTTTCTAGCCTAGTATTACCTATGTTATTCCTCTTATTCAAGTTTATTGACACTAAACCCTAAACATTGGTGAATTTTGGAAATGTGGTACTTGGGATGAAATGAATAGAATACTTAGTAATTTTGTATGTAATATTGTTGTAGGTGACGGATTTGTTGAGGAACGCTACTAATTTTACTTGTGCTTTTGGATTTGCGAAGGGGTAGGGATTATCCTACTCAACTCATATATTGCCACGTTGTATTAAATTGTGTAATTTGAGTTGA